>ML776597.1:582334-607841 GCA_009831015.1 Picea engelmannii | reverse complement strand
AAAGAGGAAGGATATGGGGGATTTGTGGTCGGGAGTGGAGCGGAAGTGGGGAGGAAAAGCTCCACGATTTGAGCTCTCTGTGGGAAGGTCATTTTTTGGTAGAGCTCAGTGAGGATCTCTAGGTTGAATGGGGAGGCGGATTCTGGGTGGGTTATCTGCATCATTTGGTCAATATCCTCTGGGGTAATGAAGAAAAGGACGTCCCCTGAGGAAGAAACAATAGCTTTTTGTTCTGGGACGTAGTGAGCTTGGCACTTGAGTGCGAACTCTGGGAGATGATGAATTTGTGGGAACAGATAGAGGGGCAGGTTGGACTCCCAGAGCCCAATCTCGTCACTCTGGTCTAAGAAAACTTCCCGGAGCCATGATTGCAGGTCCGAGAAATCAAAACTGCATACGGTGTCCGCTATCAGGCGGTCCTTGTCTACCAGAGGGATTTTATCAAGATCGACCGGAGGAGGAACGAATGGATTCTCTTCCTCTTCAGCTGGCTTCATTTTAGACACCATCTCAGCTACTGTACCTGCAACAAACACGTTAGTGGGGTCTACTGGTGGTGGAGGAAAATGACGGGGAAGCAATGGAGATATGGTAGATAAGTTCTTTGGTGCGAGGGATGTTTTCTGGTGCGAGGGATGAATAACGAATAAAAATAGGTACAATGGTGTTTTATTCAAAACTGGGTCGGTCGGACGCGGGGAAACGGTTAGCATGACAACGGACAAATCATCCTGTTATTAATGTGCAACGGGCCACTTGGGGTGGGATGGCAGGTGACGGTGGCCAAAGTATACAAACGACTGACGTGGAGACTTGTGATTGGGGGCAGAAGTCGCCAAAGGGGTTGTTCATGAGTGAAGGGTGTTATGGCGCCGACACCGTGGAATGCCATTAGTAACGGGATGGGACTTCGGCGAAGGGGCAAGTGGGACAAGTGGGCTCAGTGGAGGGTGACGTTTCGGGGTGAGGGGATGTCAAATAGCAGGTGGGGGATTTGACCTTTGGACCAATGGAAACACGCCATGTGTAACGAGGAGCCCGCCTGAAGGAGTATTCATTCCGGATCCCCCCTCTTTGATTAAAGACAGAACTCCAAGGGGGGTCCGGAATCAGTTACGAACCATTGATCTGCGCGCTCGTCTGATGGCCGTCCAGATCTGAGCGCTCTTTAATATCAATTCCGGACCCCCCCCCTTCCATTAAAGGCAGAATGGAGGGGGGGTCTGGAATCCAATATGGACCGTCGATTTGAGCGCTGGATTAAGAGCCGTCCAGATCTGCGCCCGATTTATGATTAATTCCGGACCCCCCCCCCCTCTGTTAAAGGCAGAACGGGCGGGGGGGTCCGGAATCCAATATGAGCCGTGGATTCGCGCACCCCTTTCAGGACCGTCCAGATCTGCGCATACATTATCATAGATNGACCCCCCCCCCCCCTTTGGTTAAAAGAAGAACACTAAGGGGGGTCCAGAATCAAATGTGAGCCGTTGATCTAAGCGTCGTGATCTGAGCCTTTGAAAAGTGAATGAGACATAGGTAGGGGGCGAAAAATGGAATATGTAGGAAAACTTAGGATAAGGACATTCACATGGGTTTTCCCGGGATATTTCTCATATACACCACCAAGGGAACATCATTTCAATTACAATTAGGCATTGGAGTCATAGGGTAACATCTTTATTGATCTGGCATTGTTTAGGCAAGGCAGGCGAGGAAATTAAGCTGCATCCTAACCCACTGTCATAAGGCACTCAACCCAGATTACACAGTTGGGTTAAAAATTTATTCTTTCTAGGGGCTATCCGATCAGGATTAGATGGTCTGATCAGATGTATTCACTAATTCTAACCTAGGGGCTATCTGATCAGGATTATATGGTCTGATCAGATGTATTCACTAACCTATCAACATTGAAAATTTAAAAGCATTTGGTCATGTTTGAAAGGTATGACCAAGTGGCTATTATTGCATGGGGCTTTTTGTTTCCATTCTTTTATGCCCTCTTTTCTTTTCTTTTTCTTTTTCTTTCTTTTTTCTTTTTCTTTTTCTTTCTTTTTTCTTTTTCTTTCCACAAATTATTTGAAGAAATGAAATATCATTTGTCAACAAGATCACCAGATATAGAATAAATCCAAGTCATAAGTTGATTCCCATAATTTATGGGGTGATAACATACATAATATATGATAGTGGGGTTTTTATCTTTACGCTTTCCCGGTAAAACTTATTGTGTTATGTGTTATTGATATTTCACTTTGTGCTTATGGTTATGATCGTGGTTTAAATTGCTTCCGCAAAAGTAATAGTAGAAGCGATTTTGTATTTAACAATAGCGGAACTTGTTAGATCAGGAGAATCATAGGAATACATTAATTTGTATTGAATTGCTCGATATGACTCACCTTCGGTAAGTCCCTCTTCCTTTATTTAACGAACTGGAAGAAGTAAGGATTTGGTCCCATATGGGCCCTTCAATGTATGATTGTTTAATGAGTCCAAAGAAGGTAAACTCAGTGATTTTTCATATTTAGAGAGTCTGAAAAGAACTTAAAGACGACTCCAATGTTGTCCTTTTTCATAATGTTAGTCTCACGAGGCCGAAAAAGAGATAAATTATCACTCGAAAGATTCCCTTTCAAACCTTTTAACGAGTGGGAAAGGAAGCAAGATCACTCAACAATCTTTTCATGTTTAGAGAGTCTAAAAAGAGCTCAAAGACGACTCCATGGGGTTCCTTTTTCGTATATCCATGCAAGTTCGAAAAAGATATACAAGTTTACCTGGATGCATTCTCATGTATTTACGAGCACGAGAAAGAACAAAGACTAAGCTCGGTATGCCCCCAGTTTGAAAGCTAGTGGCTTAACTCCAAAATGATCATCAAAGGCTGGAGACATGCCCTCCAAGCTTCAATTCATTCACCGACGTTGAGGTTGTCACCAATTTCTCTATTAGAAGGAGAAATAGGATAAGAGGGGATGAAATGAAGGTTCAAGAGAGGTGAATTTTTCATTTTTTAATGAGCTTGACACAAAAAAATAACTATGCTCAGGGCTCCAGGTTCAATCCCCAGATTGTTGTCTCATTTTTTAACGAGCTTGCCACAGAGAGGAAAACTATGCTCAAAGCTTATGTTTCATTTTTTAACGAGCTTGCGACAGAGAAGAGAAACTGTTCTCGTGACCTCTATTTCATTTTTTAATGAGCTTGCCATAGAAAGAAAAACTATGCTCATGGACTCTTCTTGATCATGGCTTCCAAGAAAATAATGATCTGGAAGAACACAATGTCAAGGGACAAAACTTGGTCATGGCTTCCAAGAGATCTTCATTGGATGGAAGAAAATCACTCTAGAAGGAACACATGTCGAGGGTCACGACAGGGGTAACGAGATTAGGCTCCAATAGCCCTACCGAAGAGATCACCATGTCAACGACCAGATCCAATTTGTCGAAAGTTGAAGGCATGGGAGACAATGCCACATAATTGACATGCGGCGGGGGTGATCCTATCGTCATATAAGAACCATTTAGGGAGGTAATCCAATCAGGAATGATGAAATAAATTTGATCAATAGTCACCATTCTTCCATCATGTGGGAAAGATATCACACGAAAAAGAGTTGACACAATATCTTTCATGGAATAGACATAATCCCGCCCAAGGAGTAAAGAAAAATCCAAGGGGTCTCGGACCACCATGACTTCAATAAAGACAATTTTCCCTCCCAAAGTTACCGAAAACTGAGGAAGGGTCCCTAAAGTTTGACTAGTTCTTCTGTTAAAAGATAACAGATTCTGTGTAACTGGCGCAAGATGAGGACAACCCAAAGTGTGTCAAGCAAAAGAGGACAAAATACTAACGAACGCACCTTCATCTATTAGCATTTGAGGAACGTCCCGACCAAAAACCTGTACTGTAATTTGGAAAGGAATGTGAGAGGGAAGATGAGGTCTAGTTAGCACACCCCAATCAAAAAGGATGGCCTCATTTCTTGGAGGGGGTTTCGCAGGAGAATGAGGAATGCCCCCTAGCACGATAGATTTTGTATCAACGAGAAAAACGTGGGAAGTATTGGGTTTACTCTCTAGAAGGAGAGTAGGATCAACCGATGATGGGATCAGATCGAACACACAGACACTCTTCAGAGGAAGAGTGGTATTGAACGATAATGGGATTGGATCAACCACGCAGGAACTCTTTAGAGGAAGGGTGGGACTGACCGAGGAAGGTACTGGATCAACCACTTTGCCACTCATCAAAGAAGGAGTGGGATCGATTGATGACAAAACTGGGTCAACCACTTGGGTTTCATTCTCCAAGCGGAGAATGGGGTCGATGGGTGGAAATAGATCGACCGCTTTAGTGTCACTCTCTAACGAGAGAATGGGGTCAATCGAGGATGAAAATGGATTGACTACTTGGGTTATACTCTTTTGATGAAGAGAAGGGTTGATCAATGAAGAAACTGGATCAACTTCTTGGGTTTGTGGTTCAACCAAGGATGAAACTATATTGACCACCTGATCAACCAGATTGACCGGGGATGGAACCAGATTGATCAGTCCATCAAATAATGATGGGTTGTGAGAAAGCTTACAATAACCTTTTGGAAGTTGAAGTTTTTCCAAGAGAGAAGAAGCCTCGTCCATACGAGGACAAAGGTGAGAATAATGATCACCTTTGCATAACATGCAAGGGAATTTGACAATTGTCTTCTTCTTACCAACCTGAATGTCACTAGTTGATGGGGTATCACCAGCATGACCAACAGAGGCCGATGATGTGGTTGACCACATTTCTAAGACCTCGGGAATACCAGGGCAATCCCTTAGAAAGTGGTCACCCTTACAAAGACTGCAAGGGAATTTGGGTTTCAGATTCTTTATTTTAATCTTGTTGACCTCATCAACACTCCCAGTACTATTAACAATAACTGGTTTCTTGGATCCAACATCTAATGTTTTTGGGGCCTTGTTCCTTTTCAGGCTCCTCTTCTTCTTCTTCTGATCAACCTGGCTACTTGCTTTAGAGATTTCATTAGACGAAGAAGGAGAAAGGGAAGGAGACTTAATGGGCGAAGGAGGCGAAAAGTCGACGTGAGGTTGATGTGTGGGTTGTGTACTGGCATCTAAAGTATTAGGTGCAGTTGAAACATTGGGAGGATTCGAGATCACCAGAGTGGGGAACAACCAAATTGGTAATCCAATGGTGAGTCCCGGAAGACTCAGTGTGGCAATGTACAGAGGACCAAAGTTTCCAAAAGAAGGCAAGGTATAAGGTTCCCCAGGAGAAGGGGTTCCTCCATTGGTACTCTTAGGATTTGATGCCATTAACACTGACTCGACCTAAGGTCCACTAAGAAACACAACCAACACACAATATGAATCTGATAAGAAAACAATCAAACAAAACCTTCCCACAATGAAACCACTAGTTGGTGATGAAATCCAACGTCGCGAGATCAAAATAGGAAGAGGCGGGGATAGAGCGGGTGGATCATTTACGTTGGCGACCTACTTAATGGACTTACGCCTTGGTGCAAGATTCCACGTAGTAATTGTGGATTTACCCTCCAAGGAGCCCGAGTGAGTTTGACCAACGTCTGTTCCAGGTACAGTGAGACTTCCCTTCACCGTCACCTTGTGTGAGACCCTAAAGATTATGGCTGCTAAGGTCCCCAATTCGTAGTCAGCCCTTGGGCGGGTATAGTTGACAGTCCATTCAGAATGTATGGGCAAGATAACAAGTTTGAAATCAACTCAAGAGGATCCCACATATAATTGTGGGTATGCCCTCAAGTGACCCCCAATATACGATCCGACCACTACATACAGTTGAACCACGAAGGGATAATCTCCGAAACTCACCCGAATGCGACCTCATTTGTAACCCTTGTGTGAGAGGGGGATCCTATAAAGCCTATACAACAATTTGATTTTCTCTCCCTATCTCAAGATGCTAAGTTTGTTTGATAGCTTTGGAAAGTTATCCTTTCCACCTATTCCAAATCCCTACACCTTAAACTAATGTAGGTTTGCTAACAAAGATGTAAAAAGTCTGATAAATTTTAGTTAAGTGTTGATTTTAGTGGCTGTTGTTTACTCAGAGGTGTATGAGAGTGAAGACTAATGATATTATGACTCAGTTCCCAAAACATGCATAAGAAATGATAAGAAATCTTTTCTTTCAATGAATGTCTAATTAAGGAAAGGAGAAGGATTTTCCTTTCATTGTCAAACACCAAGATGAAATGACCTCATGCAATAATCCTCAATAAGGAATCCAATGCAATGCTAAAATGTTTGTATGTGACTAATAACCAGTAGATGTAAAGCTTCTTATGCTAATCGGACTTCAAGAGTTGTGAGATTTAAGCAATCTGGAAGCAAACTTCACATAAACCAAAAAACACCCTTGTTGTGATCAAACAAGAAACAAAAAGCCAAAAACTCAAAAGGAAGGAGAAAGAGCCTGGACAAGATGACTCAAATATCAGAAATAAAAGTATAAAAGACCTTTGAAACCCCTTACAAAGTTTTCACTCATTCAGATAAATGAGAAGAAAACGACAAATTGACTCTGAATTGTCAAGGACAAACAGTTATTGCAAAGTAAGGAAAAATTTCAAAAATCCAAACAAGAGATGATTAATCCTTAGAAATCAAATAATTGGAGGCTAAACAAGACCACACTAAGATAGCATGAACCTTGAGCAGATGAATCAACAAAAAGATTGAGAAAAAACCAATTTTTAAGAAGAGTTTTGCAAAAAATGGGGTAGCGCTCCCCCAAAAGGGAACATAGAGCACTCCAACACTCTGTGGAAGACTGCAAGGGAGTGCCAACGCCTTGGTGATAATGGAAGGGGAGCGTTGGCCTCTAAAAACTCAGAATTTGGCCCAGAAAATTAAAAAAACTCAGGAAAAATGCAAAAATCCAGTGTGTAAGATGAACCAAAATCCAACAATAATATCTAAGTATCACAGACACATCATGTAGAAGGTCAAGTGAGTGGGAAAAGGGATAAAACAAAATCTGGGAAAGGAAACAAAAAATCAGAGCTCCTCCCTAGTGGTGTCGCCAATTTCTGTTGAAGGTGAATCCCCCTGCGGACAAGTGGATTCCATATTGGTCTCTAAACTCCTAAGGCCAAGACAAAAGGTGATTAACATGGACACTGACTTCCTTTTAGATCTAATCAATATAATGAAAGAAAGAGAAGGAGAAATATATGTACCTTATGAACGACGTTTGTCCTTGCAAAGTCTAGGCTGAGCTTCGATCTTGAGCTCCTTGATAGGTCCTGCAAAACAAACAAAGATACAATGGACTTCCTACTCTACTGAGATTATCTCATTCATAGATCCATCTACTGTAGACAAACTTATATGGAACAAGTACAAGTTTGAAATAAATAGGCCAAGCATTGATTATATTAATGAGAACAAGTAAAAGTACTTACAATCCTTTGAATGAAGGTGCAACAGCCTCTTCCAGTTCTCCTTGTCCAACCCATTTTCTCAATCAATATCCACTGATTTCTTTGATGGCATCTCACTCATGAGATCATAAGTTTTATGTAATTCTCAATTGTCATTCTTCAATACCACTTACAGGATCATAAGTTTGGTATCAATCTCAATTCTCCATTGTGTCTTTCACCATGAGAAGGCCTCCTTATATAACCTTGGATAGGTCCAACCACTTGATATATCTTTGGGATAAGTTGAGGATTCCTCTCCTTCAGTTGATGATCTCCCCTAAGATCATGCCTTGACCATCTATTCGAATCCAACTACCTTCAAGAATTGAGGGATTCTTCCCTTATTTGCCTCAACAAACCTAGAATTTTCTAAAAAGAGGGTAGCGCTCCCCCATAAGGGTGCACAGGGTTCTCAAGCACTCCCCCAAAGAGGCTCAGGGAGTGCCAACACTCCCTGACAGTGGGTAGGGGATCGCTCCTCTCCAAAATTCATTTTTTGAGTGGTTTTTCCAATGGCAAAGGGCTTGTACTTCTTGCCAAGTGATTTTTCTTATTCCAAACCACCTTTGAGGTGTCTTAAGTGTCTTCATGATGTTGTTAGAGGCACGACATATGGAAGATGGAAATATGATTTTTTTTTACACTTGCAACACTTATAGTCAATATGCGACACTTGCGGACAAGATGTGACACTTACAACACTCGTAATGACGACACTTGCGACACTATCGAAGTGAGTAATTTTGAGGTGTAACAATGATCTTTCCTTTCACGATATCCAACACTTTATTCTTGGAAAGGATGAGGTAAATCCTTGTCTTCCATGCTTTGAAGTTAGAAGCTACGTCTAACTTGTTTTCTGACTTCATAGAGTAATTCATGGCTGCTTTTACTTGGTCAACCCTAGATCTGACCAAAAACTCAAACTTGACGTCTTGTCTTGCTGAGAGTACCAAGAGATGTGCTAGGATAGGGCACATTGATCTATCTAGAAATTAGGTCAATCCCTTCACTTAAGGTGCCTCAACGAGAGGATTAGGGTTTCTGCAACTGCACCTGCTAGTAACCCTAGCAACACTGCTATGGTGACTGCTCCTGCTAGAAACCCTAGCGACAGTTCTTCAATGAGCTTAATATCCTTACAACTATGTTTCCTTCCAGCGGTTAGACTGAATGAAGGAGGTGTGGGCCCATAAACTATTAGAATATGAATGAATGTGCTCGTTTTACCATTGACAATATCACTATTGTCACCCAACCATAGGCCGAAGCCACCCTCTGAGCACCTTAACCTTGATAGAGAATCACTCCGGAAGAAAACCCTAGGCTAGATAGCCAAACAAAGGGTAGCGCACCTTTCCCCAAGGATAACGTACCAACAAGAGCTGATCAGATAGTCCAAACCCTAACTAAGAGATAGTCCAATCCAAACACGATCTGCTAGATGCAGTAGCTGCAATGGAAGCTATCCTCCAAACTTGTGCACAAAACTGGGCACTGCAGTGTGCACAAGTGCTGCTCTGCAATTCTGAGACTGCCTGCCAGAATGAAGACTGGCCTCCTATATTTATAGTAATTCTGGCTAACTACCTGGGCCAACTTCTCATTCTGGGTATCTGTCTGTTCATTATATATTATTTCTTCTGGCCAACTTCTTCTCTTGGAGGCTAATAACCTAATACAAGTTATCTTCTTTAGCCGACATGTCTTCTAGGGTTATTAGCCAACTCATTAGGGTTTCTTCTTGCTTCCTAGAATATTCTATTCTCATCAGGTTTACACGTGGAGGTAGATACCTCCCACAGCTACCATAATATCAATAGGGTTTGTGTTCTATGCTCTCATCATGAAGAAACTTTGGAACACCTCCTAAATTCCCGTCCCTTGAACAACTCTCTTTGGGACCAAGTGGCTCTAAATTTCTGGTAATTTGACCGTAACATGTACTCTGTTAGATACACTATCTCCTCTTGGTGTGACAATTTCTTTGCCAATCCGATGCTCAATCACATTTGGGTTCTCTTTCTAGGTTTTATCTTATGGGAAATATGGAAAGAGCGTAACTGTCGAATATTCAAATATCAGGCCTAACCCAATTATATCATATAGATAAAGATCAATCAAAATGCAGTGGAGACCATTTCCAAAGAAGCCTAGAACCCTGTATACCCTCCTTGCTCTGCCTAGATCACCATCTTCTATTCTACTGGTTTCCCTTAATCCCTGATCCCTCACTCCCCTCCCAAGTCCACACCCCCATGTATTCCATTCCCATCTCTTGGTCCCCTCCTCAACCAGGTTGTATCAAGCTTTATTTCGACGGATCTTTCAAAGGTAAACCGGGGCCTGCGAGTTATGGGGGTATATTCAAGGATAACATAGGTCAGATTCTTTATATATTATATGGAAATATAAACATCACTTCCAAAAATTCTATAGATATATGGGAACTGATAAAAGGTCTACAAGTAGCCCATCAACATCAATTTTATCATCTTATTGCAGAGGGTGATTCTCAGATCATTATCAACATGTTAATTAAACTTCAATGGGGTTATTCAACATCAAATCTCTCAAAGAACTTGTGGTTGGAAACCTTGATTGATCATCCATGTTATCTTGATTCCACTATCCTAGGTTTGGTTCCTTCACATGTTAAAATAACAATGAATAAAGTTTTCAACCTTCTGGATAATGCTGGCCTTGACTAACATCTGGATGCCCAATGGGAAAACCTTCCTGACCTCCCCTAGAAGCAATATTGTCTCTCTTTAGTAGAAGTTGATCTATATTCCTCGAATGGGGTGTCTGTCATATCCCATGATGACATGGGGGGTATGATCGATACACCAACCCACCCTTGCTGACATTTGGCTGCAAACTACCCTCAATGCCATGCTCCCGTACTCCCTCCAACTGAGAGCCATCACAACCTTCCTAGTCATGTCACATTTTTATCCCACGAAGGATATTTTGTGGGTATACAAGAGATGATGTCTATAGAGGACAACCTCATTTCAACCTTTCCCTCGCTTGATAGCTCTCAAGTTAAAAAATGATAATAATATTGGTCCTTTCACCGGGGATTAACCCTTGATGTGTTATAATGAAGCAGATCCATCATTCGATCATCAATGCAATGCTTATTGATTATGAGAGGGAATCCATTTTTTCATTAAAATGGGAGTCTTAGCTGGGAAAATTCAAGGTATCGAGCTTGTTCTTGGTTACGCTTCTAGCTCTCCACATCTTCTACCAGTTCTCTAATATCATCTCTACTGTCAACCCTTCTCACGTCTCTATTTTCCTAGCCATGGCCCCTTGAGGTAGACAACCTACTCATCCTCACTCTTCTCAATCCCCTTGACCTCAAATTTCTCAACCATATCTTGCTGCAAAGGAAGCAATGGAAGTGGTCGAATCATATGAATATTACGTTCTAGAGATAGACAAAGATAAAATGGCAGAGCTTGAAGAGGAGGTTTGTCAACTCAGAGAATTCCATGAAAACTAGGAGGTCAAGGATTATATTGGTAGCTTGATTTGTATATGGGTTTCTTTTGGATCCATAATGCGAAATTCTACAGGACCCTAGAATTGTATTGGAAAACCAAGACATTGGTAGCCATGGGAATGCTCCCCAAGGAGCAAGATTTCAGACAACTAAAAAATAGGCAAAAAGCACTGGAAATTCAGTCTGCATGTGTGGTTGAGGTATTCACCTGGATAACAAACTTCCATGGAGGAAATTTTGTCTCCCTTGAGTGAAATTATGCAAAGGCCGAATGCTCCAAAGCCACTGCTAGATGTGAGGTGGTGGGCCTCACCGGTTCTTGGGTTCCAAATTCTAATTGATTTCTAGTTCTATTTTCTTTTCATTTTTTTATTCTATATAGGCTCTTATTTTCTTGGATACCAGTACAAAAAATCAGAATCTTATCAAACATCCTATGTTTAAACTGCTTAAGGCCTGGTTTCCCCTCAAGGGCATGCACTATTTTTTTTTTAGAGTCTTAGAGGCCCAGATACTTCCATGATATCTATGAGGCTAAATTTTCTGTACATTTCTAACCTCTTTTCATATTAAGATAGATGTTGAATTGCAAAAAAACAACAACATCAATTATGTCAATGCACATATAATTTATCCATATCATCATATAGACGTTTAAATGGTCCCATTAAAAATCATAGATTTAAATCAATCAGACAATAAAGAGTTTGAAGTTACATCATCAAAGTACAAGTCAATAAATTGGTTCATTTATAAATGAATGACCTCAATAATAATATATCTAGTTTTTCAAACAAGTAGAAACAAATAGGGAAATACATACACCCCCATGTTTAATAAACTTTGTCTTGAAGTTCTATAATAAGTATGGATATTGTTGACACATCTCAATTGCGTCCTCCCAGGTAGTGGAATTGGGACTATAGCTATCCCATTGGACCTATACCCAATATACCAAGTGACCCTAAAACTATAGAGTGTACTGGTCTAAAATGTAGATGGATTCAGCCGCTAGGGCCCCCTCATTCAACATTTGCAAATAACTCAAATCAATCACATGAGAAGGATCTGAAATATAATGACATAACATAGACGCATGAAAAATATCATGTGTATGATCTAATGATGATGGAAATGAAAAAAAATAATAAATCGATCCCTTTCTGCCAATAATTTCAAATGGTCCCACAAATCACGAGGACAAATTATCTCCTTTACTAAACTTAATTGAGGTATTTTGCAGTCTTACTCGCAAGGATACCTTATCTCCAACTTCAAAATTTTTATCAATTCTATGTGCATATGCATAACTCTTTTGTCTATATTGCACTTCTTTTAGTCTTCCTTTAATTGTATTCATTTGTTCTTCCATTTCTTGGATTATTTCTAATCCAACTAAGACTCTCTCCTCTATCCTATCCCAATTAAGAGGTGTTCTAAGTGGTCTTCCCTACAAGAATTCAAATGGTGCCATATTTATCAAACTTTGATAACTATTATTATATGAAAATTCCATAGGAGGTAAAAATTATTCTCAACTTTTTGTTGATTCATCACGTACATACGTAACATATCTTTTGATATTTGATTTATTCTTTTGTCCTTTCCATCGGTCTCTGGATGATATGCTATAATAAAATTAAGTTTCATTCCTAATGCTTCTTGGAAACTCATCCAAAATATTCCCATAAATACTGACCCTCTACATGAGATAATATTCTTGGGTATTCCATGTAACTTTACTATCTCATTGATAAACACTCTTGCAATCTTTGGTGCTTCATAAGTAGTCTTTACTGCCATAAAATGTGCACTTTTTGTCAAAGTTTCTACTACTACAAATATAGAATTATATCTCCTCAACGTCATAGGTAATCCAACAATGAAATCCATTAATGAAATCACTTCCCACTTTGATTCTACTATCTCATATGGCTATAACAATCCCACCAGATGTTAGTGTTCAACCTTCACTTGTTGACACTCAAGACATCTAGCTATTAAATTAGCTATATCCTTGTTCATTTTTTTTGAAAAGACTAATTGTTTTAGGTCCACATTCATCTTCTTGAATCTTGGATGAACCATATAAACTACTCTATGAGTTTCTTTTAGTATGAAGTCATGAATTTCATCATTTAGTGGCATAGATATTCTTTCATAAAATCGTAATAATCCATCATCATCCAAGGAATATCCTTCATATTTCAAAATTCTCATAATTTCATTTTCTAGCTCTGATTTAAATTCTTTGTACCATTCATCTTCGAATTATAACTTCTTTGTACCATTCATATTCGGCATTGTCTATATGTTCTACGAAATGGATTTTTTCGTCGAGATCCAATGATATAAATGTACACGAATCACTATTTTTTGTTGTTCAAAATCCATTTTTGAATGCATAAATGAATTCAACATGTTGAAAAACCCCCGGGGCACTCGAATATACATAAATAATCACTCAAATCTACGAATCTAACAATTTCTCGTTAGATTTCGAGTAAATGTCCCCGAAAAAAATCATCATTTCGTAGAACGTTTATCTTATGGCTTCATATTATAATTGTAACTTCAATATCTCTTTTCTTAAATCCATCTTTAATGGTAAAATTGAGAAAACACATGGCCTACAAATTAAAGAATTTCCCACTCTATTTACTATTCCTTTAATGTATGATATCTCAAAGTCATACTCACTTAGTAATTATGACCATCTTCTCTGTCTAACATTCAAATTACTCTACATAAATATGTGTTGAAGTCTGTGATGATATATTTTCAACACAAATTTCCTTCCAACTAGATAATGCCTCCAAATTCTTAATGTGTGAACTATCGCTCCATGTTCCAAATCACGTTTCATGTAATTCACCTCATGTGGTTGAATCTTCCTTAAAGTGTAGGCAATTACCCTACATTCTTGCATTAGCACTCTGCCTATTTTTTCATTCGATGCATCCATACATACTATAAAATCTTGATCCATATATGGTACTTTCAAACTAGGAGCCATTGTTAAAACTCTTTAAATTTATGAAATGCTTCCTCACACTATTCTATCCATATAAATTTCTTATTTTTCTTCTCATAGCATACCCAACCACCCCTATGCCTGCTAGGGTGGTGGGGCACTGGAAAATTTCTCCAATTTCCCACAATTCACCATAAAAGACACAACTATGATACAATTTGATCTCTATCCTATTAAATGATGAATTATGCATGCACTATGGCAAGAAAACTCATACAATTCACATAGAAACATATGAAATTATAACAACATATTATTAAATATGATTCACAACATTTTAAATAATAAAATACACATAAATATAATAACACAAGACAATGATCCACAATACTTATCTTTATCAGAAAGATTCACCAACTAGCTGCGTACGAGGGATGTTCCTCCCAAATGTAGGCTATGTTGCATTAGATCTATCTGCAATAGGCCACCCATGAGCTGGGGCTATGATTCCACAAGGAAAAATGAGCTCCTATGGTTGGCTACAATTCCCTCACATAGCTCAATACCCAAATTGTTAAGGTCTTCTCACTCAAAACCATCCCAACTCATTATCTCTCTTTCCTCTTCATCTTGCATGACCTAGAGAAGTGGATCCCCTTCTTTGCAATGTAGTTTCTTGGGTTATCTCACCTCTTTCTTGGGATCCAAAATAGACTGACCAATAAATCTCTTTGCTGGGAGTTACAAATATGAATCAACAACCTAATTTACAACATCAATTTACAACCAACATACCAACCTTATATTACATGATTAAACAACAAGTTTCTCCATCCAGATTGCAGTTTGAATGATGCAAAATTATGGTCCAATTCCACTAACTGCAAGGTTAAATTTACATGGCCCCATACAACCATTTGACACTCAAGGAAGTCAACTTCCCAACTACCTTGGCATGCATCCTAGGGTTGATTTGGCCTTTTTCATAAGCTAAGGTAAGATACTTTGGTTACAATATAATATTATTTTTAGACTTTGGCCTCTCTCACATTTATCTCTTTTGAAATCATAGCCCCCCATGTTCATGTCCCTCTCCTATCGCATCTAGTGATATATTTTATTAATAATTTCGATGTGCTTATTTACATAGCTTGGCCCTCGACCATATTGTTCAATTTTTAGCCTTGATCATATATATACAATTACATTACAAATCAAGGGATTAAAACAAGGGTATGACATTCCCCTGCCCCTTATTTTTTCACTGTCCTTAGTGCCCATCACCGTATATGTGTACACACACACACACATATATTTAAAATCTCAAAATAGTTGTGGGTATGCTTCCCACATTACATATTCTAGCTCGCATGTCTCATCCTCAGGGTTGTAGCAGGTCCATTGGACCTTTACCTACTTGATGGCTTTGTTCCAGAGCACCTTGACTTTCTGATCCAAGATATGGATTGGCTCTACTTGAAATTTACTTTGGGTTCCAACTAAATCGAAGTCCAATCAATGACATGGTTAGGATTATGTACATATTTTTTCAGTAAAGATACATGAAATACATTATGCATATTAATGGATGCAGGAAATGCAAGAATGTATGAAACTATTCCTATCTTGTCCAATATCTCAAATGGTCCACAAAATTTGGCTTCCAACTTGGTGTAGATTCCCAAATTTAGTGAGATCTTCTTTTGCTTCACTTTCAGAAACACATCTTCTCCCACTTGAAATTCTATGGCTACCCTACCTTTATCAACATAGCTCTTTTCCCTATCCTATGTTGCTTTGAAATTTTGTTTTATCTTGACCATATGATGAGCATATTTGTCCCAAGCACTACTTTATCATTTGGGATGTCACAACTCAATGAAGTATTAAACTTTCTTCCATATAAAAATTCAAATGGGCTCATTTTCAATGAAGATCAATACCCATTTTTGTAGTCAAACTCTACCAAATGTAAATACTCTTCCCACTTGGATGGATTATCCATCACATACATCCTCAACATATACTCAATCACTTGATTGAATCTCTATATTTTCCCATTTGTTTGTGGATGATATGCTATGATGAAGTTCAGATTTGCGCCAAATCCCTTCCAAAAGTTTGAGGTCAAATTGGAATCTTAATCTGACACAATTGCCTTGTGTACTCCATGTATCCTGACATATTTTTTCATGTAAATATCAACAATTTTAGCTACCTTATGATTCATCTTGACTAGAATAAAATGTTTAGCATGTTGTGCTAGCAATAACACCTCCTCTTAGTTTCTTCACTTTGCTTGATAAAATCCCTTCCTTTAAGTGAAGGAATAAGGGCCCTCCTTTTTTCTTCTTTGCCTCCCTAGAATTTTGAACCCCTTTTCTAGCCAATGTTTATTATTTTCGCTCCCAAAACATTTTCCACTAGACTTAATCCAGTTGGAACAAATAGTTTTGTTTCTCGTCGATACACAACGTTTGGTAGGGAATCCACACCTTCCACCGATGCACAATGTTTTAGTGGGGAGTTCAAATATTCCATTGATATGGGGTATGTTGATGACAAATCTAGATCTTTCTCCAACATATCGATGCTATGCAATTTTCTCCTTCTGTTGATAGATCGGTGAAGGATTCTCATCTCCGCCAATACGGTGAAGCTACAAAATTTCTTTTGATCGACGACATGTTAGCACCTTGCCATCTTTCCACTTTTCCAACACATCGACATAAATTATCCTTCTCTTTATAATACACCGGTAGAATATTCATATCATGCACCAATACGCCTATGTCTCCATATCTTCCCTTCACACTGATAAATGATTGTCTTCTCATGCTGAAACATCAACATCTTAGGATGTTTCCTCTTTGTTGAAACATAAATGAAGGATCCTCATCTCTCACTGATACGCTGGTAGATAAAGTAATTTCTCTCACCGATACACCAAAGGACCCATAGTTAATAAGTACACATTTGCAGAGGATGATGTTATGTGCTCGCACGATCATTTTGGGTTTTTCGTGCACATTTTCACTTTTTAAACCCCCTGTAACTCCGTTTTGTTTATCGTTGGACACATGTTGGACACCAAATAATATCACCCTATCTAAATGATTCATTGAGAGCATATACATTGTCACTTTCACAAACCCCACCATGACCACATCATGCACGGGTAGGTATGGATTGCACACCCCCTTCTTGTTTTTGTTGGTTTTCATTTGAAATCTTTTTGGGTAGACCCTGTTTGGTTCTATTTTTTTTACGCATAAAACCAATTATAGAAACAAAATAAAAGGGAGTGGTTACCCAAGAGAAATCATGATGCTAAACAAAGTAAAATATAAAACTATTGATACAAACCCTGCCCCCCTTCGATTTCTCGAGTTGTGTTGGTATCTTGTCTCTACCCCAGTTTTCCTTTTATACCTCAATCTCATGGGAGGCCTCTCCTTTTCCATTCCATAGGGACACATCCACTTTTCTCACTTTCCTTCACCAACGGTTCCCTTACCCACACTTATTCGTATTGAAATCCCCTTACTATAGCACTAGATATCTTGTTATCTAGTGTTTTCCTTACTGCAATTCAGATTAGCATCTCACAAAACAAAAATACACTACTGAAATATTCAACTCAAATAAATATAGCGGAAGAAAAAATGGAAACCAAATCATGCATACATAAACACTAATATTTTTGGGTAGATACCCCTAGAAAAAATCCCATAGGGAAAACCAGTGCTGAGAATGATTTATTATGCTAAAATCAGGGCTCCCATAACATGGATAATGTCCCACTAAGATAAATGAAATTGTATACAATCTTGGCAAAGTATGATCTGTTTTACGACCTATATTTGCATGCCTTTCGAGGTGTACACACTTGTCCTTAAGTGAGACCGCATATACGTGCCTGTCTCTACTGGCACCTGCATACACATACAAAAATACTGTATGGAAAACTTTGTATGACATGAACCTTTCCTATGGCTTCACTTTGCTGAATATTGTTGTGCATGTCATTTCCATGGGCTTGAATATCCAGCCTCAACCATCATATTAATTAAGACACATGGTGCAGATCCGTGGACTCTGGGTGAATACCCGAAGTGAATCTTAGTCGTCCGATCCAGGAGGACACATGGTGATAGAATGGCCAGTTCGGGAATGCAAAGTTCGGGAGAATTGGAAGTGTGCTAGTATGGAAACTCCTGAAGTCCCAAAGCTCGAAGAGTCGAAGTGATGGGGCACAATGACGTCACCTGGAGGTGATGTGGACCCCAGAATTCTGAAGTGACGTGGCTTGCGGATACCACCTGGGATGACATGGACACATGGAATGTGTGCCACGTGTCAGTAAGTTTTGAGCTTTGGAGTATTGAAAAGTCAGTTAGAATGTGACACATGTCACCTTCTTGATTGGGCCATGCGTCTGCTTCCAGTATTTCACCACGTGGCAATAGATCGTGCAGTCTGGAGACTGGGTACTTCGGAGGGGAAAGATGTGACAGGTAGCATTGGGTCAAAGACTCCTGAAGGCCGGAGTATGTATCGACCATTGATTCCAGAAGAAACATGTCGAAGGATCACCGACTTCAGGTGAAAGAACTCCGGGAGAAAGTGCAGGGGGAAGTTTGAAACTTCCGAAGCCCGAAGAGCTGAAGCGATTCACAACCGCTGATCAGTGGGAGGACACTCGTCGGAAAATCATGAAATCCGGGTAAAAGAGTTCCAGGAGGAGGCAAGCGAGGAAAGTTGAGACTCCCAAAGTGGATCTCAATCGTTGATCATGAAAGAGGACGAGGATCGTTGATCTGGTCCTGATTGAAAGTTCTGAAGTCCCGAAGCTCTGGACAAGCACTTTTTCAGCTAAGTGCAGGGTCATGGCATGGTCATATGCATATTGAGAGTTGAGGGAAGGAGGGTTAAGGGCTGAATTGGTTTTCTTCGAGACATAAGCATGACAAGGAAGGATTTAGCCACGATTTCTAGTTGTGGTCACATGGGAAGGTGGTTTGAAGGAAGCACCTACGCAGGATGAGTTCTGTGTCGGCCAAGGATAACAGGACACTGTTATTTTCAGAGAATGGGGATATGATCTCCATGAAAAAAAAAAAGAATAAAGAGACCTGTAGCATGGTTTGGAAATTTTGTTTATCGTATGAATAATTCTAACAAAATGGTTGCTTGCACATTTTGCAGAATTAAGGGGTTTCAACACATCAACTCAGGATGCATATTGAGGAAATGGAAGAAGGAGAGGGAGCCTCCAATCAGGATAAGGAGGCCAAAGGCCAGAATACCAAAGTTGGTAATGTAGAGACAGAGTCCAATGGATGCAAAGGAAAAGGAGAACATGAAATGTTAATAGAAACCGTAAGAAGCTTGAAGATGGAAGTGGAGAGCTACAAAGTAGACAATGAGAGACCGATGAGAGAGAAAAGTCAGATAAATGCTCGAGTGTTGGATATCTTAAATCAGTTCCAGAGACAAAATAAGAAGGGATTTCAATACAAGAGGAAGAAGGCAGGTTCTATGAAATAAGGGATGATCGTGGAAGAGATGGTTATTCCAGAAGTGCTAGCAGAGCTCATGGACACCACTCACCTCCTTACTCAGAAATAAATTTTTATGCAATGGATGATCCCGTAAGCAGTCCAGAGGTGTCTCTTGTCAGACACCAAATAAGGAAACAAGAGATAGATAGTTTGCAAGGAGAGATGAGGAAGCTTAAGCCACATTCCTTCGACGGTGAAAGAGAAAGGGAAGATGATGTCGAAGCATGGTTGCTTGGACTTAGGAGATATTTTCAGTTGCATAACTACTTGTCCAACCTGGAAGCCAGGATTTCCACCTACCATTTACATGGGAAAGATGCAATGTGGTGGGACCAACTGAAGCAAGTGGAACATGTTAATGAAAGTAGGATCACTTGGAAGAAGTTCAAGAAGTACTTCCAGAAGGAGTACCTCTCAGAGCACTTCTATGAAAAGAAAATGCAGGAGTTCTTTGAACTCTGATTGGGAAGCATGATTATACTAGAGTACAAGAATAAGTTCTTGGGATTTTTAAAGTATGTCAGGTTCATTGGTGATGAGAAAGTGAAGATACATATATTTCTAAGTGGACTGCCAGCCTTTTATAAGGAAAAGATCAAGTATGATGAACCCAAGACCTTGACTGAGGCCATGAGGAATGCTAAATACCTATATGAGAAAGGCCAAGGAAGAGAATCCCTGCAGAAATATTGGAAGGAAAAGAAGAATGTGAAGTCCGATCAGAGGAGGAAAGGATTCAAACCTCCCTTCAATAGGAATGATCCTAATAGAAATAATCAAGATCAATATGCTAAGGGAGATTTCAAGAAAGAAGATTCCTTGGGAAAAAGGGGAAGACCACCAATCCAATGTTGGGGATGTAAGGAAGATAACATGTACAAGGATTTCCCACACAGAAAGGATAGAGTGAAGACTGTGCACAACATCCAAGAGGCTACAACAGTCGAAGATATGGGAAGAATATATGAATATTTAAATGATCGACAAGCAGAGTACCAGTCTAATATGATCGAGGTGGAAGGTAAGATCATAAATCAAACTGTTTCTATTTTGATTGATTCAGGAGAAAGTCATTGCTACATTGATCCTAAGATAGTGGATAGATTAAATTTGGAGACAATCAAACTTGGAAAATAAATTTTGGTTCAATTAGCCATTGGAGCCAAAAGAAGAATCCATGATATGGTCAGAAGTTGTTCCAGAAGTCTTAATGGTGTGAATACTAGTATTGATCTAAATATCATACCATTGGGGTCTTATGATATTCTAATTGGAATGGATTGGTTGGACAAGCATCATGTTGTCCTATATTGTCATAACAAGACATTTACATGTCTTGATGGAAATGAAAAACATAGCACTGTGAAAGGAATTCCAAGACCCATCGCTATAAGGGAGATTTCAGCTTTACAACTAAAAATATGTTTTAGGAAAGGATGTCAATTGTATGCATCTTTTGTGGAAGAGCCAGATAATACAAAAGGGCCAAGCCTCGAAGATTTCTCGGTACTACAGGAATTTGAAGATGTATTCCAAGAAATATCTGGATTGCCACCAAGAAGGGAGATAGATTTCTCAATTGATTTAGTGCTAGGAGCTTCCTCGGTGTCAAAAAAACCTTACAGAATGAGCACACCAGAGTTAAAATAATTACAAATGCAGTTGGAGGAATTGTTGAAGAAATGGTACATACGTCCAAATGGTGGACAACTGAGAGGGGGGTGAATCAGTTGTTTACCGAGCTTGAACAATTATACTTATTTTTAATTCTTTACAAAGCACTCAATGGCAATCACAATGATGCAGGGCAATAAGCAATAGCATATTCAACATCAGTCACACATATGAGATACACAGAGACATATTTTCTTGAGGAAACCCATACAGGGTAAAAACCTCTTCTTCTTTATATGATAAGTAATTTTTACATTCTTTACATTATCATACATATGAGCACCTACTCATCGTGAGGCTATAACCTCTGTTTTTGCAAGCTGCAACTCGCTGAGAGCACCAACTCTTTGTTTTCTCTAGCACCAACTAGAAGGAAGCACCAACTCCCTGGTTTCTCTAGCACCAACTAGAAGGAAGCACCAACTCCCTGGTTTCTCTAGCACCGACTAGAAGTAAGCACCAACTCCCTATGTTCAAGCACCCACTTGAACCGCTGAGGACACCAATCCTCCCTAGCACCTCCCAACCACCCTGAAATCTAAATTCTTTGTTACTAAAAATTATTACAGTGATATAAAGTTCTTTAATAGCTTACCGGCCTTGTTGCCGTTCTGTTACATTGCTTTGCTCTGTCTGCATCAGTGTCTTCTACACACCCCTTGCACTTTCTGTTCTTCTGCATTTTATTCTCTCTGCGCCATGTCCCTTCAATGCACCATTCCTCTTCTGTGCATTTCTGCTACTGCGCTCTGCCTCCTTGCTCACACCTGAATCATGCTTAATAGAAACAACACCATCTCTTCTTTTATTCTACATACTTATAGTCTTTGTGCCCCTTGTGCATGCACTATGGGAAATGCTTCTGCATCTCTTCACAGTGAGTGCTCTGTCTGATCATCATTATGACTTCTCAGCTTCTCTGGCAGTTTGCCCATGTGTTCAACATCACTGGATGTCATGTTGAGATTACTCAACCTCTCTGGCAGTCGAGACTCTTCGTCTTCTTTGGCATAGTTGAGCTTATACTTTTTGCTTCAGTTACAAACTTCAACGCTCATCCACTTGTCAGTCCCTCTAAGAATTTTCTTCATTCACTGGAAGAATCTTGGAGACCCTTCAGCTCCTCTGGTGATCACACAAAGGTCTCTTCGAATCCTTTGGTAGAGACCATCAATGGTTTCCAACAGTTAGACAATGAGGAGAAACATTAGCCCTCTGATCGTGCCCAAAATCCCCTGCACTGTTGGATTGACTTCATGTGATCTTGCGTTTATTTTTCCAATTCACATTTTGGTATTTCAGGATCCCCGTGGTAAAAATTTCATTACTCTCTGTGTCCTAATCCCTGAAACTCCGAAATGGAGATTGTTTGAACTAGCTCCTTCCTTCATCTTCCACCGATGTGACCAATGGTTGCGACCACAAGTTGAGCCAAAACGTGTTTCGCTTTTCGACATTTCGGGATTTTGGCATTCCTATGGAAGAGTTTCTTGACAATCCATGTCCCTATATCTGAAGCTCTGAAATGGAGTCGGATCAATGGTCCACACTCTAGATGATTCAACGGTCTAGATCTCTTCGCGATTTCGCATATCGCGATTTCGGGGTTCGCAACTTTGGGACTCCTATGGTAGGAGTTCTTAACATCTCCATCTCTCGATTTCTGAAACTCCGAAAGGGAGTCAGATCAACAGTCCACACTCTAGATGATTTGACAGTCCATATCTCTTCGCGATTTTGCATATCGTGATTTCGGGGTTTGCGACTTCGGGACTCCTATAGTAGGATTTCTTGACATCTCCATCTCCTGATTTCTGAAACTCTGAAGTGATCGGACGAATCACATAACCCCCTGAGATGGATGGTTGACGAGATTTCAACGTTTCACATTTCGTGATTTTGGGACTCCTATTGTAAAGAACCTTGACATTTCCATCTCCCGATATCCAAAATCCTGATAGCCAAAACTCCAAAATGGAGTTTGACCAATCATATCGGCGTTTCACATTTCGTGATTTTGGGACTCCTGTTGTAAAGAACCTTGACATTTCCATCTCCTGAAATCCGAAATCTCGATAGCCAGAACTCCGAAATGGAGTTTGACCATTACTTTGATCTTGTCATTCGATCATTGTTGCGCTGCTAGTCTTCCTGAACTTATCGACTCTGTGTGAGTTGTGCTGCTGGTCTTCCTGAAATTACTTATGTTCCTGTTTTTCCATTGATGCCATCAATGACAGGAATAATCTAATCTTGCCATAGGAATAATCTGATCTTGCCATCAATGACAAGAATACTCTGCCTGTTAAACATGCCAACGATCATACTCTACCTTCTGTCTGAAAACATGCCAACAATCTCCCCCTTTGGCATTGATGGCAACCCCATGATGCAACTACACCACTGTAATATCTTGAAATCATCATACTTTATCCCCCTTTGACATCAATGTCAAAGAAGAGACATGCTCCCCCTGAGCTATTGCAGTAATTTTAGGAGGCATTAGATATTCAAACAATACAAAACTCCCCCTAACAATATGGACTCTTTTAGGTGTGAGACGAAATGACACCCAACTTCTGTCGGAGATATTCAAAAGGTGTCTTATCTAGGGGTTTAGTAAAGATGTCTGCAATTTGTTCTTTGGTTGGAATGTACTGGACCTGAACAACCTGATTAGCGACCTGCTCTCTCAGAAAATGGTATTTTATGGGAATATGCTTGGTCTTGGAGTGGAATATAGGATTCTTAGACACACTGATGGCACTAGTGTTATTACAATGAATTGGGATCAGTGCAGCATATTTTACCTCCAAGTCTGCAAGTGTCTGAATCATCCATAATACCTGAGTGCAACAGGTAGCAACAACAATATACTTTGCCTCTGTGGTTGATAAAGAAATGGAACCTTGCTTTTTACTAAGCCATGCTACTAATGAGTCACCCAGGAAGAATGCTCCTCCACTGGTGCTTTTTCTCTCATCAACACAGTTTGCCCAATCTGCATTTGAATAAGCAGTTAACTGAAAATTCTGATTTCTGGGATACCACAGACCATAAGTCATTGTTTCTTTCAAATACCTAAATATTCTTTTGACAGCTAGTAAGTGACTCTGTTTAGGTGTAGATTGATATCTTCCAACCATTCCTACAACATGCATTATGTCTGGGTGAGATGTTGTGATGTACAATAGGCTGCTTATCATTGACCTATATGAACACTGATCAACATTAGGTGAGTCATCATCCTTTCTTAATTTGCAGCTAGTAACCATAGGTGTGCCCATAGGTTTAGAATCTTCCATTTGAAACCTTTTCAACATTTATCTTAGATATTTTTCTTGAGAAATGAACATCCCTTCAGACCTCTGAGTAATTTGCAGACGTTGTGATAAAGTTCAGATTTGTGCCAAATCCTTTAAAAAATCCCCTCTATAAATTGGAGGTAAACTTTGTATATTTGTTCAAGACAATTGTCCTAGGTATCCCATGCAACCTAGCAATTTCCTTCATGAAAATATCTACAATATTAGCCATTGTATGTGTTGTCTTCATAAGCACAAAATGAGCAGCCTTTGTTAATTTTTCAACCACCACCATGATTGAATCATGTTGCTTATTCGTTTTGGGTAATCCTATGATGAAATCCATGGTGATCACTTCCCATTTATTCTTTGGAATTGGCAATGGATGTAGCAAACCCGTTGGGTGCCTATTCTCAGCCTTCACCTTCTAACATTCCATACATCGAGCAATGTAATCAACAACATATTTATTCATTCCCAGCCAAAAGAAATGGCTTCTTACTGCTGTAATCTTTTTCTGGTAACTGGGATGTCCAACATAAGGAACATCATGCATTTCCTTCAGTACCAAATTCCTCAGTTCTCCAAAACTAGGAACATAGATTCTATTTTTATGCATGAGTAATCCATCTTCCTTTATCTCACACTCTTTTATTTTCTGTTGTACATTTCCTGGTTGTAAGTTTTCCTTTACCTGTAGGTAATGCTGGTCTGTAACAAGACCATATAAAAAAATTATCTTCAAGTCTGACTGATGCATACATATGTAACAATGCCGAGATGCCATATTTCCCAAACAATTACAATGATGAGATGCCATATTTACCAAACAATTATTAAGAGGCCAGTGTGCCCAAGACATGTAATATTTTTATCATTATTAATAATAAATACATGGCTGGCTACTAGACAGACACAGACTAGAGTTATAGGGAGATATGATTCCACAAGAGAGGGGGCTTGAGGGGATAAATGTTTATTTCCTTTTTT
>ML776597.1:531466-582252 GCA_009831015.1 Picea engelmannii | reverse complement strand
CATGTAACCGATTCCCCCCAAAATTACTTAAACCTGCCTCTGGTATGATGGGGGGGTTGGTCGTTGGCTCATTTTCTCCTTCACTTTTGTATTCACACCATTCTATCCCTCACGCACTTTCATGCATGCACCTCCATGCACCTAATTACCTATTCATTGATCCATCCGTCATCCGCGTCTTGGCTTGGTGAAAGGGAGCCAAACTAATGGAGATTAGCCATGAGATAGTTGGCTGTAGTGGTCACTAGTGTGATTGTTGGCTATAGTGGTCGCTGGTGTGATCCATCATGTCTGAGATCCATTGGCCTGTGTCTAGCGTTTTTCACAGATGCGAGTTCTGAGAGTTCCATCATTGAGATTCTGGACCAGTTGCATTGGAGCCCGAATTAAGGAGAAGGACTGCCTGAGGGACTATGTTGCAGAGAAGGGTGGAGGTACGTTCTCTCAGGTGGTGCAAGCTGGGTATAAGAGAGTTGGGTACTTGGATTTTTGTGAGAGATGGGAAGCCAAGTAACACTCTGGAACCGTCCTTGTGGATTCATAGCCCTGGCTTGGGGGTGACGCTCTTGTTGAGATTTGGAACAATGGTGTCTACAGTTGGGTGGAACGTCCTTGGTCTGCAGCCAATTGGTGTCATCTTTCATAAAGATAAGTTCTCTTTGTTATGGTATCATTTCCATGTATATGAATGTATTTCCACTGTGTATATTTAATTATCGTTTAATTGAATCTTTAGACTATGCATGCTTGCTGGAGATTGATGTGCATGTAATTAAAGTATTTTCTTTTATGCATCCTTAGATTTTAAAAGGTATATGTAAGAGAAAGAAGTCCAAGGGCGGGCTTGAAGGTAGTGTACCCCAGCCTGTGGGTGGCTGGGTATGTTACAATATCATGTGTCTCGTCCTTTACCCTAGCTTTTCTTTTCTAATCTTGAGTTATAACCTAACCCTAATCTCCAAAGTGATGATGACTGAGATTACTTCTCACCTCACTTGAGATCAATGGCTAAGTTTAAATGATAATTTTTATCATTTCCTTAAATAACTCAATCAATTCAAATAATTAATTAATAAAA
Source organism: Picea engelmannii (assembly GCA_009831015.1). Classification (NCBI taxonomy): domain Eukaryota; kingdom Viridiplantae; phylum Streptophyta; class Pinopsida; order Pinales; family Pinaceae; genus Picea; species Picea engelmannii. Next base: position 581,174 of record ML776597.1, on the reverse strand, counting down.
GTAATTTACTTTAATAAGTCCTTTAACTAAAGTAAATTCAAGGATAGAAGGCTTTGGATGATTTCCACGTCTAGACACATAGACATGTGCATAAATACTTTTTCGATTCTACCACTAACATAAACACTCCCTCTTAGAAAGGAAGGTATTTTGTACCACTCCAAGTTTATATCTGAAGAACACAAACTTCCCTTTTACCAAGGGTTTGGTCAAAATATCTACAACCTGCTCATATGTAGAAATACATTGAAGCTTCATTACTCCCTTCTGGATCCTGTCTCGAATGAAGTGGTATCTGATCTCAATATGCCTAGACTTGTAATGGAATACTTGATTCTTCGAGAGTTTTATACAACTCTTATTATCACAGTATATCATTGTAGGCTCCAACTCCTAAACAAATAAACCTGTAAGCAATTTATGAATACAAATGGCTTCACAACTAGTCATATTCATTTCCATATACACTACCTCTAATTAACCGAGTGCTACAAAAATATTCTTCCATTTGAACCAAGTAATCACTGCTGATCCCAAGCTGAAGCAACACCCTAAGGTGTTTTTTCTATCTATTGCACTCTCTACCCAATGTGAGTTTGAGTATCCCTGCAACTCCACTCCATCTCCTCCAAGATATCTCAATCCATACTCCAATGTACCTCTCAATTACCCGAGCACATGCTTTTATATGATCCAATGCAATGCCTCGACTCCACCATGAACTGAATCAAGGTGTTCACAACCAAAAAAATATATGTCCTGGTGTTGAAAAAATACATCAAGGAACCTATCAGTTGCCTGTATATCCTAAGATCTACCTGTTGTCACTCAGAACTGAAATGGGTTGCATGCAAATCAATCTCGAGGCAAACTCAAACCACTTTGGATTGGAAGCTTCCCCTCCCAACCTGAGAGGGATCTCTCGAATAATGTCACAATATGATCTGCAGTAAGCGTGAAAAGGTGGGCATATTTATGGGTAAATGATAGTTTTGGATTTTTAAAGTTTGGGGTTTGGACCAGGGAAACAGTCCATTGGGCATGGAGTCAAGTGAAAACCAAAGAAAGGAGATAATAGCAGTGATCATATAACTTGAGGAAAATGAGGCAAAGTAAGTCTATCTTTGAACAATTAATAATCATGATGCGGTAGCAGAAAAAGAAAAGGAAAGGCCATCACAGTGAAAGCATCTATCAAGGATGAATTTTCACTACAACTTTAGAGGAAACAAACGAAGGCTGATAACTAGATGCAGAGTGCTTATCTTGAACGAATTCTGATCAGTCACCATAGAACGCAACACATAATATATCAACTGTGGGTAAGGAGCATATAAAATGAATTCCAAACAAATTTTAACACAGCTGAAATAAGGAAGAGATAAACAATATGATAATGACAACATGGAAAACATACTAAAAGAATTAATCGTGATGAATCTCACAATCTCAAATAAAACGTCATCTTTATTATTCCAATTCGGATTTACAAATTAACTCAGCATACAAAGGAACCCCTCTTCCAAAGAGGTTTTTTCCCCACTCCTGGCGTCCCCCCTTTTGTCAGCCTCCTCCCGCGATTATTTAACTAATCGTATCCCTCTAAATCTATTACATAACTCAGTGGTTACAAGCAATAATCTAAAAGAAATTTCTTTTTGAGAAATTTGAAATGGTTGGCCTTCTCCAGACTTTGTGACTGCCAGATGTGTTTCCGTTACTAATCTTTGACAAGTGGCATATGGATGATCCTTTGTATGATTGGAATCTAATGCTAGGTGTCATCGCTAATACTCCCCAATTAATCAACTAAATAAACTAACACTCCACAATAACACAAATGGCACCACTCCCCAGTAAAGGCAAATCAAGTCCTCGGGACCAAACCTGCATCTCAGTGTCATAAATCAATACTAACATGGTAATTCTACTTCTCTCGATAAGATCAACCATGCATCCTTGAACCTGTTCAATGTAAATGCAGGCACCCATTATAACACAAGATAAATTGAGGTTAAAGGTAGGAATAAAAGGAAGGTTAACCCTTCTCCATGAGTCGTTCACAGTATCATATTTGAAGAAAGACAATTGAAATGGATCGTTGCACAGTACATAAATATCTGATCCCATGACAATACAAGCAATAACGCGAGCCAACAATGGCAGGCCCTCCTTGGTCTCGTGCCATGTATTTGTCTCGGGGTCATATGAATCCATAGAGCTCATATATAAATGTGGCCCTGCCGCTGATGAGAAACAACTGCTTTTTTCACCAAGGTTATACCCTCCAATTACATAAAAAATTCCATCCACGGCAGCACCCAAGCAACCGGATCTCCTTGTTGGCATTTTTGGAATAGGTTTCCATAAATCAGACTCGGGAATGTACACGATGGCTTCCCTGCAAAGACTAGCATTTCAGAGAGGTTCACTAAACACCTATGTGTGTTGTGGCGATCGATTTATGAATTTGACAGTTCGACTGGTAAAACTAATTCTGGAAATGGCATCCATTATACTTAGCACTGTCTATGCTCGGACAGATGGTATGTTTCTGGTCTTCACATGGATTCTGTATTTGGATCTTGTGTGAGTCATAACATTCGGCGCAAGGTGACACTTGAACAACCAATTCATTTTTTCCATCTATAGCATAACCTCATAGAAATTCTAAGTGGCTTCTGGTGATGTCCATGAACTTTGACGCAGTATTTTTTAAGGCTATAAGTTGCATGGTAACTCTCCTGTAGAAATTCACGTTCACACTCCTCCGAATACTATCAAAATGAGTGGCCAACAATGGCTTCCCACACAACATGGCCTCCAGAAGCGTATGGTCAAGTCCCTGAGACCTCAGCGTAGGATTCACAAATATATCCAAAGCATTATAGAATTCCCCGAGCTGAGATGAGCTTAGCGAACCCAAGACCTTAAGATTAGGCCTGAACTCTTTGTACCTGGCTGCCCAAGGCCTGTTCCCTGCAATCAAAATGTATATATCTTCATTCTCTTTCATGGAGAAAAAACTCCTAATCCTCTTTATGCTTACATCTCCTCCAGCAGCAACGTGAAACCAATGGGACTCCTGTTGATTATAAAGTTTCTGCCTCTCATATTCATTTAGAAGATCTAATCCTTGGGATTTTTGGTCTTGCACCAGTACATCAATGCTATCTTGTCTCTCAATAGAATTATAATCCGTGTAGGGTACCTTCTCTGGCAGCTTCCCTAGATGATCCTCTAAGATTCGAGCTTGCAATTGACCAGTTCCATCCTTGTTAATAGTGGTACTGAGGGCCCTCATACTCCAGCTTGGGAAAAAGGTGGAGATGACTGGTAACGCAAAAGGGAGGAGGAGAATGATAAGCAATCCAAGAGTGAATATTGAAGTGAGCGTATGATTAACATGGATGAGGTCTTGTATGAGCATAACGCTCATTAGATATACTGCGAGTAATAAACAAAATCCATAAATGAAATTGAAATTGGCAGTATCGCTCGCTGGATTGATTTGATCTCTTTGTCCTGCAGCAAGAGGCCTGAGTATAAACATCATGGAAGCTGCCACCATAAAAGTTCCCACAGCCACCATGAAGATGAAGGCTGATTGGTCAGGAGCATAGATGGTGGCATATATCTGAGTGAACATGGCGCCACTCAGACCTATGAATCCTTTAAGAATCCCAGCAATAGGCCCACGGCTTCTGGGGAAGGTGCGCACACAAGAAACCAAAGCAGTGGTATTGAAATACGTCTCACCATTAGTTTCAATATAGATCAATACACAAACCATCCAAAATGGCAGGGTAGGAAATCTGTGGATAAAAACAAGCCACAACAACCTGTAGCCAAGGATATTTTGCAATGCTCCCATTAAAATCATCCTCCAGGTTGGCAGCACTTCACAGAGCAATCCGGCAAAGAGGACGACACTATCACCAAGATCCTTGGCCACACCTAATGCATTTATCTACTTCTGATTGTAGTGGAGGGCGGTTTTTATGACTGGCAACAGACTTCCAAACACACACCCAATACTCGCACATGACTACACCCACATTGCTGCAACCAGAACCATACATCGATTGCACACCAGTTTCTTCAATCTGTCCATTTCCACTTCTTCCTCTCTTCTGTTCTTCGGCATTCATATGCATATATATATAGCAAACTTTGTGTACCAGACGTGACGATCAGATGTCAATCCACATATGGTGATTAGATGCCACATGGGGTGTGTTGTCTTGTGACTTGGCCTTCGGTGGATGGTTGAGATATTTGGGTGAAAGTGCCTAAGTAAGTTTGGAAATTTTGATATATGTTACAACATTGGCTCCATCTAGGGATGGTACTTTCCCGCAAAGTGTCAAGAATAGTAGACCAGGTGCCTTCATCCATTAGGCGACCTAACGTGAAAGTTGTAATTCTGAGTTCTCCTGCCAGTGAAATCACCATTAGAAACTTTTAATGGAGTGGCCAGAGCATGTGCAACCAATATTTTCCTATGATCGGCTGCTCAACCAGGCCTTAGGACTATGAAAATGTCATTCTCCCAGGGATAGATATCAACTTTGATTCCCCGACAACGACGCCAAAATGTTTTCACTTAGAACTGAAATGGGTTGCATGCAAATCAATCCCGAGGCAACCTCGAACCACTTTGGATTGGAAGCTACCCCTCCCAACCCGAGAGGGATCTCTCGAATAATGTCACAATATGATTTGTAGTAAGCGTGAAAAGGTGGGCAGATTTATGGGTAAATGATAGTTTTGGATTTTTAAAGTTTGGGGTTTGGACTAGGGAAACAGTCCATTGGGCATGGAGTCAAGTGAAAAATGAAGAAAGGAGATAATAGCAATGATCATATAACTTGAGGAAAATGAGGCAAAGTAAGTCTATCTTTCAACAATTAATAATCATGATGCGGTAGCAGAAAAAGAAAAGGAAAGGCCATCACAATGAAAGCATCTATCAAGGATGAATTTTCACTACAACTTTAGAGGAAACAAATGAAGGCTGATAACTAGATGCAAAGCGCTTATCTTGAACGAATTCTGATTAGTCACCATAGAACGCAACACATAATATATCAACTATGGGTAAGGAGCATATAAAATGAATTCCAAACAAATTTTAACACAACTGAAATAAGGAAGAGATAAACAATATGATAATGACAATAGGGAAAACATACTGAAAGAATTAACCGTGATGAATCTCACAATCTCAAATAAAACGTCGTTTGTATTATTCCAATTCAGATTTACAAATTAACTCAACATACAAAGGAACCCCTCTTCCAAAGAGGTTTTTTCCCTGCTCCTGACATCCCCCCTCTTGTCAGCCTCCTCCCGCGATTATTTAACTAATCGCATCCCTCTAAATCTGTTACATAACTTAGTGGTTACAAGCAATAATCTAAAAGAAATTTCTTTTTGAGAAATATGAAACAGTTGGCCTTCTTCGAAATCTGCAACTGCCAGATGCGCTGTCGTTACTAATCTTTGACAAGTGGTGTATGGATGATCCTTTGTATGATTGGACTCTAATTCCGGGTGTCATCGCTGGTACTCCCCGATTGATCAACTAAATAAACTAACACTCCACAGCAGCACAGATGGAACCACTCCCCAGTAAAGGAAAATCGAGTCCTCGGGACCAAACCTGCATCTCAGTGTCATAAATCAATACTAACCTAGTAATTCTACTTCTCCCGATAAGATTAGCCATACATCCTTGAACCTGTTCAATGTAAATGCATGCACCCATTGTAACACAAGAGAAATTGAGGTTAAAGGTAGGAATAAAAGGAAGGTTAACCCTGCTCCATGAGTCGTTCACAATATCATATTTGAAGAAAGACAATTGAAATGGATCGCTGCACAGTACATAAATATCTGATCCCATGATGGTACAAGCAATAACGCGAGCCAACAATGGCAGGCCCTCCTTGGTATCGTGCCATGTATTTGTCTCGAGGTCATATGAATTCATAGAGCTCATATATAAATGTGGCCCTGCCGCTAATGTGAAACAACTGCTTTTTTCACCAAGGTTATACCCTCCAATTACATAAAAAATTCCATCCACGACAGCACCCAAGCAACTGGATCACCTTGTTGGCATTTTTGGAATAGGTTTCCATAAATCAGACTCGGGAATGTACACGATGGCTTCCCTGCAAAGACTGACATTTCGAATAGGTTCACTAAACACCTGTGCGTGTTGTGGCAATCGATTTATGAATTTGACAGTTCGACTGGTAAAACTAATTCTGGAAATGGCATCCATTATACTTAGCATTGTCTATGCTCGGACAAATGGTGCGTTTCTGGTCTTCACATGGATTCTATCTTTGGATCTTGTGTGAGTCATAACATTCGGTGCAAGGTGACACTTCAACAACCGATTCGTTTTTGCCATCTATAACATAACCCCATAGAAATTATAAGTGGCTTCTGGTGATGTCCATGAACTTTGACGCAGTATTTTTTAAGGCTATAAGTTGCATGGTAACTCTCCTATAGGAATTCACGTTCACACTCCTCCGAATACTATCAAAATGAGTGGCCAACAATGGCTTCCCACACAGCATGGCCTCCAGGAGTGTATGGTCAAGTCCCTGAGACCTCGGCGTAGGATTCACAAATATATCCAAAGCATTATAGAATTCCCTGAGCTGAGACGAGCTTAGCGAACCCAAGACCTTAACATTAGGCCCGAACTCTTTGTACCTAGCTTCCCAAGGCCCATTCCCCGCAATCAAAACGTATATATCTTCATTCTCTTTCGTGGCGAAAAAACTCCTAATCCTCTTTATGCTTACATCTCCTCTAGCAACTGCGTGAAACCAACGTGACTCCTATTGATTATAAAGTTTCTGCCTCTCATATTCATTCAGAAGATCCAATCCTTGGGATTTTTGGTCTTGCACCAGTACATCAATGCTATCTTGTCTCTCAATAGAATTATAATCCATGTAGGGTACCTTCTCTGGTAGCTGCCCTAGATGATCCTCTAAGAGTCGAGCTTGCAATTGACTAGTGCCATCCTTGTTAACAGTGGTACCGAGGGCCCTCATACTCCAGCTTGGGAAAAAGGTGGAGATGACCAGTAACGCAAAAGGGAGGAGGAGAATGATAAGCAATCCGAGAGTGAATATTGAAGTAAGCGTATGATTAACATGGATGAGGTCTTGTAGGAGCATAACGCTCATTAGATATACTGCGAGTAATAAACAAACTCCATAAATGAAATTGAAATTGGTAGTATCGCTAGTTGGATTGATTTGATCTCTTCATCCTGCAGAAAGAGGCCTGAGTATAAACATCATGGCAACTGCCACCATAAAAGGTCCCACAGCCACCATGAAGATGAAGGTTGATTGGTCAGGAGCATAGATGGTGGCATATATCTGATTGAACATGGTGCCACTCAGACCTGTGAATCCTTTGAGAATCCCAACAATAGGCCCACGGCTTCTGGGGAAGGTGCGCACACACGAAACTAGAGCAGCGGTATTGAAATACGTCTCTCCATTAGTTTCAATATAGATCAATACACAAACCATCCAAAATGGCAGGGATGGAAATCTGTGGATAACAACAAGCCACAACAACCCGTAGCCAAGGAGATTTTGCAATGCTCCCATTAAAAGCATCCTCCAGGTTGGCAGCACTTCACAGAGAAATCCGGCAAAGAGGCCGACACTGTCACCAAGATCCTTGGCCACACCTAATGCATTTATCTGCTTCTGATTGTAATGGAGGGCGGTTTTTATGACCGATGACAGACTTCCAAACACACACCCAATACCCACACATGACTGCACCCACATTGCTGCAACCAGAACCATACATCGATTGCACAGCAGTTTCTTCAATCTGTCCATTTCCACTTCTTCCTCTCTTCGGTTCTTCGGCATTCATATGCATATATATATAGCAAACTTTGTGTACCAGACATGATGATCATATGTCAATCCACATCGGGTGATCAGATGCCACATGGGGTGTGTTGTCTTGTGACTTGGCCTTCGGTGGATGGTTGAGAAATTTGGGCGAAAGTGCCTAAGTAAGTTTGGAAATATTGATATCTGTTACAACACTACCAAATCTAAATATGAAGTCACCACTTTCTTTAGATTGGTAACCATAGGTGTAACCATCAGTCTACAATCCTCGATCTAGAATCTCCTCAAGATCTCTACTACATACTTCCCTTGACCAAGGAATATTTCACCCGGTTCCTGCCATACCTCTAATCCCAAGAAATAATGCATCAAGCCGATGTCCTTCATCTTGAACTCACTAACCAAATATGCATTGCATCTTGCAATAATCTCCTCTACACCTTGAGAAACAAATCATCAAACATACATAACCAAGATTATTGGGGTACATGCTCAACTACATACTTAGTGACATACTCATTTTTCCTACTATTTATAGAAATTCTATTTATATCAGTTCTATTTTTATCAGGTGGATGCCTATATGTAATACCATGGGAAAATACCATGGGTTTCCAAAACCATGGGCTCATAAACAAGCATTCGACAAATTGCTAATTTTTAGCCACCATTAGGCAAATTCCTATATTTTTAGGGGATGAGCACTTCATTCCTTTATTTTAGGAGATAATTCCTATTTCATGGCTAGAGAGAACACTTGAGTGAGAATATTATTCTCCTAAGGAATTGCACATTACCCATATTATTCTTGGAGTTAACCCATTTCACTTATTTACCTATTTTTAATGACTTTCCATTTTTATGAAATTCCGTCTCAATTAATACTTTAGTTCCATTCTTGGACTCTAGTCTTATTCTATGAGAGTTTTTCTATTATGGAATCCATGTTGACTTCATGTGGAGTTCTCACTGAGTTCACAACTTTATTTTTTACCTTTTCCTATTTTTAGCAACTTTTGACTTTAGTTAACTGTTTCAAGTGGGAGAGGTTGCTTTTATACTTGAGCATACACATGGAAACCCCAACCTAGTGCTCATTACTCCTCCTATGGAGAGTCCTATTTATTGTACTCATGATCAAGGATTAATACAAGGTGATTTGAGTTGGTTTCTTAGTCTCTTATGTGTGAATATTGATTCTATTTTTCTCTCTCATCTCTTTCTTCTGCAATTAACTATTGTAATATTTCCTACTCACAATTAGATCTTGGAGTGTGGTTTAATCCTAAAAATATGAGTGGATCTTCCCTAATAAGTATGAAGTACAATTTAGGATCCACCTCACTCTTTGTAAATCCCATACTCTGCAAGTATCCTTCAATCCTAGAATACTATGCCCTGTATTCATCTCAACAACTTAACTACTGCCCAGAATAGGTAGCGCTCCCTCAAAAGGACCATCAGAGCATTGTAGCGCTCCTTAGTAGGCTTTAGGGGGGCGCCAGCGCTTTCAAAATCTATAGCACTACCTCAAAAGGGCTAGAGGAGCTTTATAACGCTCCCAGACAGTGTAAGGGGGAGCGTTGACGCTCCCAGAAGAGGTATAGGGGAGTGCTCTCCTTCAAAAGCTCAGTTTTTGAGTGTTTTCAGATGTCAAAAGGTTTGCAAGCCTGTTGACTCATTTCTCCTCTTCCAAATCAAATGTTTGAGGTGTTTCAAGTGTCTTTCTCATGTCGTTATAGGCACAACATAGGCATCATGGCAGTATGCTTCCCTGACACTTGCGACACTTGTGAGCAACATGCGACACTTGCGACCTTGTGAGAAAAATGCGATACTTGTGACCTTTGTAATGATGACACTTGCGACACTATCAAAGTGAGTATTTTTGATGTGTAACAGTAACATCATCTATCTTACTATTGAACAATTCTATTCCAAATACACTATGTAAATTCTACTCTAATCACAAGTCTACACAGTTTAAATTGAAATAATGCACTCAACCCAAGCTTGAGTCACGCCACATAACTTATAACAACGGAAACAACTTTCTCCTTTTAACACAACCTTAATCAACAAAAGTAACCAAAAACAACTGTGTGCACCAACATCCCGATCACACATCACTACTGTGCATGCAACCATTATGGTGTCATACAACAATTCTGATTTCCTTGTGCACGTGGTCTGTTTCCTAGTATGCACACAAGAGTTCTAGCCTCCCATGCACACAAGCTATTTTCTTGTGCACCTGACCTTGAAGACTCATGACCAATATAAAAAATAACTTAACATGAAATTCTATCCACATTGTCATACTCATGCACAACTACAAATACATTCTATACGCACCAAACAATATTAGCAACTTAATGAGAATTGTGACCTCAAAATGAGAACTCTAGCCCTTAAACCCCATATTTTTGCATAAAAAAACACAAAATTAACCCCCAAATGAAAAAGTGGTGCTACCGGTAGCACCCCCTTTTTTTTGTCTGAGGTTAAAATTACAACTTTTTTCAAGCAAGGCCTAAAACATGCGTATAGTTGCTCAGAAAAACCTTAAAATCAACACCTAAATCAAAGAATGGTCCTACCGACAGAAAAATATATTTTTCTAAACGTTAAAATGATACCTCATTTGAAACCTTATCCTAGTGCGGCAAGTACCATTGCAACCAAAACCTAAAAATTAACACATTTTTGAAATCGATGTAAAAAATTATCATTGCTATCCCTGAGGTGTAGGACAGTCGGTGACGGAGTATGTTGTTAAGCCACTCCATGTTGAAAAGTCACTGGTTCAAAACCTGCGGGGACAAAAAATCCAACCATGTTAAGGGTTGGTGTGGCTCAGGCCGGGTGCGATTCTCAGGTGATTTTGATGGCTTAGATGCCCCTGAGTCGCAGTTTCTCAAGCCAAAGGTTAATCCTGATGCCAAGAAGGTCTGGAACAATTAACAAAATAAAAATAAAAATTATCACTGCTATAAACCAAATCGTAAAATTAACCCTTAAATATTTACTTTTTAAAGGTTAGTTTATCACTCCAACCACAAGATAATATAGAATGGCATGAAAATATCACCATTTCAGATGTCAACATTCAACATAACTTCAAAATATTTTTTTATTTTAAATAAACAAGTCTATACAAATTACATTTAATGAAACATAAATTATTTCTTAAAAAGTATTGTTACATTGTCCATATTCAAAACATAATAGATGATAAATTTTGTTAAATATTATCCATAATCAAAACATATAATTCATAAAACATAGAAATGATTCATAACTTCATGTAAGATCATATGTATCTGAGAACACACATTTTTGGTTGCCATACAAACATCATATTGATAAAAAAATACATAAAACGTTTCATACACTTAATTAAATTCATTCATGGATTTTGACACACCACCATAATCTACATTGCCTTCAGATTAATCACTAGATAAAGATGTAGATGATCCATATTCTTCTCTATTATCAATGAGTGCACCATTTGAGTCTGCATGTATGCCCAACATATCAGATGTCAAAATCCTTTTTGATCTACGACTAGGTTCAACAGAATCCCTTCTTGCAGTTATTTCTTGTGGCAACGACCTCTTGATAATATCTATGGTCCTGGAGCGAAGATTTCCTCTCTTTGTGAAATTGAAGTCATTGACAAGTATGTCAACATCTTCTAATTTTAAGACATCGATGCGATGATGAGTTATATTTTGATCCTTTATTTTTCTTTTTCTACTGATATGTTTCTCAACCACCATATATTGCTTGTACACACCATTGAATGGGTGTGTACTTGTTGCATACCAATTCACTTCAACTGCAATAACATCTTCATTTTATTTATCGATCCTTATAACCTTTGCAATCCAGAATGGATAACAATATGGATATTCAGTCACTGAGACTACAATCATGCAACCCTCCTTAATATCTTGTATTGAACCCCTATAAAGATCTTCCATGGATTCAGTTGTGCACATAGTCTTCTAGAACCTATATACATTTCTGTTTTCTCTACCCAGGAAAAATCAATAGCAACTTGAGATTCCTGTTGTTCAACAATGTTTCTTTCTTCAGATTCATTTGACCTATTTTGTGGCCAAATAAATGGAGTCTTAAAAAATGTATCTTCATTTGTTGATGTTGAAGTTATGTCACTTTTATCATTGAAAAAAGACTCCCACCAAACAAAATCAACGACATCGAAGTACTCATATGTATATTTAACGAAATTTTTTATTTCCTCCAAGCATTCAGAATAATCTACATCTCTATTATGCCTTCGTGCATTATGGATTTCAACAACTGATTGTAATAACATTAACTTTGATGCAAATATTGGATGAGATGGAATGAACTTCAAAAATGCCAAACTTGATGAAGGCCCCCATTCTGCAGTAGTTGAATACTTATTTTCCCATATAAGTGTTTTCCCATCAACTTTTTTGAAGAAAAATTGATGTTGGAAGCTAATGTCATTCAACTGCTCAATACACTTTTCTTCACCATGTGATCCCTGGATAAATCTTCGCATGTCAAAAGTTTCTTCTAATATGTGAAAATATGCTTTGGAATGTATGATTTCTTAATACATTCAATTAATGATGGTAGGCTTCCAACATTTTTCCTCTTCAATGTTACTGAAAAATGACTAAAAATTTGATCAATATGATCATGCGTGTGTCCAACAAGAAGGAAACCAACTTTAACCTTTTGAAATATTCCCAGTTCAACAAGCATGCTGAGATATCCAAACAAAATTTGATTTTTGTTTTAATGACTAGTGTTGTCCAAGTGCATATATAGAACCTGAGGAATATTACCAGACCAGTGAGCGAGCACATGATGAATTATGGTGATGGTCAGATTTGCATCATTATGAATATTTGGAGTTGTGAAGTAAACCCTTGGACACATTGTTCCATTAAAAACCATACAACCAACCAAGTGAAACTGAGTGAAATTCTCTTCCTGTAAACTTTTTGGTGCATGGACAAAATGAGAAAGAAGTGTTTTTTTTCTAGTGCATGGCATCAATTATCATACCCATATATTTATCTAGAGCATCATAACACTTCTTTCTATGTTTGTACAACTTTTGGCTTTCACTTAATTTTTGATTCCTATGTTCTTGAAGTGCTTTGACTATAGAATATGCACATGCAACAAAATGAAAATATTGATAATATGATTTCATAGTTGATAACTATCGAATTTAAACAAAAGAAAATTGTAAATATATACCTCTTTCTACCCCTTCAGATTGATCTCTTCTTTCTTTAAGAGAAACACATATATTGCAAGTCCCCATCCTTGACTTCTTAGGAATATATACATTGTTGAATTGTCTCTTCCATACTCTTGTAAAATATTCATATGAAATAAAATTATGATGTGCTTCAACACTTTCATCATATTCTTTGTATAACTTGTAGATTTCATTCTTTGAGAAATTATCTAGAATATGTATTGTCTCTCTATCTGGCATAGACTCTTCATGTTTGGAAAAGAAGTCTCACATCCATGACAATGCAATGTTTGTTAATGGGCCACTCTCTCATCCATGATGTACCTTTGAATAAAATGTAGGATATTTTTCCAATCTTTTTTGGATCCTTGATAGACAAAGATGTAACGTCCCCTCCGTTAATACATAAAGTTAGTAGATACAACATATTTTTTTTCTTAAACATTGGTTAGAACAAGTGATAGGAGGTAATAACATACATCAATATTCATATCCTCTTCTCATCTATATCACTACAATGCAAGAAAAATTACAACATCATGAATGCTAACATATTAATCATATCTCTTAAATCTAACTAGGATGGCTAACCCCAAACCTATCCCGCAAGGTTAGGACCTCCAAGACACATAATCAATGCTCAAGTACAAGATTCATCTGATTGATTTTGACCATTTAAGGTCTCAGGAATGGTGATTGTTCTAAAGAACATGGAGGTATTTATTCCCATAACCAACTCCAATTCGACTTGAGTTTAAACTAACAGTAAGTACTATATTCATATTGCAATTTAAATCATTTAATTCCTCAAAATACCAAAAAGGTTTTCCTTCCTTTAAAGGTTAGAACCACAATAATTGTTCATCATCTAGATAAAATGCCTTCTCTTTATGAAACCTATCACATATATTTTTACTCATCATTAAACATAATATCTTCCATTTTGAATACAAACATCAATCATAATTCAATATCTAGACCAATGCATCATCTCTATAAGAATCCAATCCAATAATGATCATTATTTTAACAAAATTTCCTACTCCCTAAGAATGCCACATATAAACTATATTCAAGAATTGGCAAATTTTCCCTTTCTTAAGGAAAACGAGTAAACATCAAATATTCACTTAGAATAATGTACCATATGAATTCTATGGTTAAACTACAATGGCTCAACAATCATTCCTAACTTCAACAAATATGGGAAGTAAAGTTCTACGAAAATCTAAACACTAGTTGCACTTTATTTACAAGCAATCATTTCAAGGACTCTTAGAAACTAAGTAAAGCATTAAATTCTAGCTGTAGAGGTTTGTGGTCATTAATATAATTTCATTAGAATTTTCCACTATGGAGTCAATAAATACAAACAAGGGTATGATAATATTTACTATTATCAAGTTAAGATAGCCACGTTATTCAAATACCTATGGATTTAGGATGTCATAATCCAAAGATGTTAACTAAAGGTTCTCCATAAAAAGAAACTCTTTGATAGTCTATGAACTTGAGTTCCTGAACAATATTTATTGCATATCCGACAACGAAAGGTTCTTAACCGATTGGACGATAGTTCGACTATCACATTGACAACTGGGAAGGTAGGAAGACTTATATACCAATCGAGTTAGTGAACTGGTATCCAAGACAACCGCTCCAAGAATTTCTCATTTGGAAGAACTACTCGACTAGCAGTGACCGTCAGTGATCTTGAGAGACGTAACTAATGTTAATTCCCATAGAAAATACATGTGAAGAGCTGGAGTATTTGATATCTAAGAGATATCGCTACATCATCTATCCACATGGGAAGTTTGGTTCGGTGTGAAGAGTTGAAGTAGTTGATAACTAAGGGATATCTCTACCACATGAATCCACATAGGAAGTTGGGTTCTCTCCAATAATCGTCTGGAGTCGATCGATTAATTAAAATAAGAGACTAGCTAAGATTTGGGTGGATCAAGATTAAATATCACCCAAATCCTATTACTTACTATACAATTAATAAATGGTAAGGAGATAATGGAATCATTCCATTCAGATAACAATTTAATACACAACATCATTATGACCCTAAAGTCTAGAATGCAAGACAATAAACATGATTTAAATGAGACTCTAATTCATAATATAGAATTAAATTTACAACGAAAATTACTCCTAGACTTCAGATTAAATTAATTGGGCAATGATAGTATATATATATATATATATATATATATATATATATATATATCAATTTGTAACTGCAATTAAATAAACTTTTACATTAATTACTAACTTCGAATTTCATTTGCAATAACACTGGACAATGCCTCAACCACGAATATTAAAGGGTCACTTAGGATACAATGATCCTTAAGAGCATCCATACTTCATGTTTAACATGATGATTAAAACAACCACAATCAAATTTTGTATACAACAATGACCATACAACTTGATTTCGGATATGTAATTCGTTTGCAGTGTCAATGAATTTAAATTATGAGAGAGCGTTAAACATCAAGAATTCATCGAAATACTTGATATAATAATTCAATAAGATTTGCATCGATTATCAATCCTTGGATTCATGAGCAGAATCAACGCAATGATTTTTCTTTATGTATGTCAAATTTTATGGAAAGAAATTTCAAAACAATCAACTACTGCTCAACACTTCATTTCCAAATTTCGAAATAAAATTCCAAGACAAATAAAGTTCCATATCCGTTCAACATTATAAATTGAACGACTCAAGGTTACTAAAATGTCGACATGCCATAATTCTTGTCAGTGAATCAACAATAATCATGATCCAAACATTCAACCAATACCATAATCACAATTAATTAAATATTAAATGGCAATTCAATAATTTTTTACAACAAACCATATGATATATGGTGTTTCAAAATTACAACATGAAATTTCAAGACCTCATGGAATACAAGTTCGGATTGCAATAATTTGCATTGATAATACAAATTTAAAGCATCGAATCCATCATTTAGTTGGCAGCGAAAAGAACAATTGGATACCAAATTACTAATCAATTTCTACAACTACTATACCATTTTAATATACATATTAATCATGCTACAATAAAATTCAGAATTAAAATACCAAAAAGAAGGAAAACATAGAGTTGACGATGTCCTTTGAGAGTTGCGTTCCTTCTATTCTCCCGCTTGCTAATTACCGTAACTTCACCTGTACCTCCCAACCAATGCGATGAGTACTCTTCTTTCCCCTTAGCACCCTGAGCTACAAAGGGGCCACACACAAGAAACCAACAAACAATAGCTCCAAGGCTTGCCTCACAAGGAAGAGCTTCCACTCTTTCTACAAGCTTGGTATCCTAACTCTCACAAGTAAAACATAGTCCACAAAATTTTTGTAGCATAACATTACCAAGAATAAGTGAGATCTATTTCCCTTCTACCCCATTTATTTTATAGAAAAAATCCCCAATGACACATGTCTTCATGCACAATTAATTATCTTTTTAATTGATTTAAATAAGATTATTCACCCACACACTTGTCACCCTCTCCCCAAGTTGCACAAGTAACTACCATTTTTATTTTATTTAAAAATCCAATTTCCCTCACATTCCCCAATGTGTTCCTATTTTCGCTCTTAGTTGTCCCTTTGTTCCCCAAATTATCATTTAATGAGTGTCTCCTAACTAGATCTTAGTTATATTTGGATTAGGAGTCTTCTTCTAGTTAGATTAGTGGTGGATTGACTCAAGATTCTATTCCATGTGTACTCCTATTCTCTCCTATTATTATTTTCTTCTATTTTTTTAAAAATCCATTTTATTAATTTCTTGCACACATGTGCATTTTATTCAACCTTTAAGTTTTATTCCCCTTTTTCCTAGAGTTTGGTTATATTCTCAAATCCTTTAACTTATGTCATAATTCATTTAATCCTTTAATTAAATTTATACTGAGACTTAGGCTTAGACTTTTTTTAGGATTCATATTTAATAATTTACTGTTTAATTAATTATTTTTAATCCAAAAAGGTCTAATCATTTCAATTTTTTCTAGGCCACCTAGATTTATTGTCTCCAGTTTTAATTATGCGAGGTGTCCTTCAAGACGCACCTCCATGCTCCAAGGGTGCCAATTGCCTTAGAATAGTTTTGGAAGTTTTTCTGAGCCTTGGAGTCAACACTCCATTCGATCGAACTTGTGAGAGACTTAGGGATTCTAAGGAATAATGACTCCGCCTTATTGTGTTCCCCTTAGAAATCTTTGTGAGTGACTATCTCAGTCCACCCTCACGACATCATGGACCTCTCAAAATAGGTAATCGTTAACCTACAGTTCAGACTACGACGAGAGTGATAGTAGGCTATGACAGGGACGCTGCCACACCTCTCCCTCAATGTCCGGTTTCTGTGCATGACCCCTTTACTGCTTATGTGAGTAAGATTAGCAAGCATCATCAAGCCTACATCCACTGACAAAAAAACTGCCAATAATCTATATACACAAATCATACTGAAATCAGTCATATATCACATGTGCATAAAATGAAATACTGAAACAAATACAATCCACTCCCTGAATCAATCCAGATTCCAAGGAAGTCCATTGATGCCATCAATATCCATAACCTATCATGTGTCCTGCACACTCAATAAAACTCATCAATAACATCTGCCAATACATACACATAAAAATAACAATAGGTCACAACAAATCATCATAATCATCATAATCATCATATATAACCCATAATTGAAACAAAATCATAATATACCATAACCATATCACTTACACACAAGTGTACTCAAAGAATATGTCAATAAAAGTGTTCTCAATGGAGCAAAATGTTACATACACCCCCTCTTGTTTTAAACTTCGTCCCAAATTTTGTACAGTAAAAATGCAATTAAATAAATGTATCTTACAAAGGTCTATATATCTAATCTATCAAACAAGTAAGGAAATTGTTAACGCATCTCGTTTGCATCCTTCCAGGTAGCCAAGTGTGGACTATAGTTGTCCCACTAGACCTTGACCTGATTGACTATTCGACGTCGTAGTTGTCGAATGCAATGGTCTATAATGCGGATTGGCTCCGCCATGAGAGCACCCTCGTCTGACACCTGTAAATAAATCATGTCAATTAAATTTGACGGATTAGAAACATAATGTCACAAAACAGATACATGACATACATCGTGCATACACCTTAAATAATTCGACAAGGCTAGTCGATAAGCCACAGGTCCTTTCCTTTACACAACCTTGAAAGGTCCCACAAACCTAGGAGATACTTTAACACCCTTTCCAAACTTGATCGAACTCTTGTGCATTTTTACCTGCAAGAAAAATCTATCGCCCACTTCATAACTACAGTCAATGCGATGTGCATCAACATAATGCTTCTGTCGATCCCATGCTTCTTTAATCCTTTGTCTTATCGATTGCGTATTTTCTTCCATTTATTGGATTAATTCCGGTCCTACCAGGTCCCTCTCCTCAAATCGATCCCAACTCAACGGCCTCCGACACGGTCACCCATAAATGAATTAAAACGGTTCCATCTTAATCGTACTTTGGTAACTGTTGTTGTATGCAAACTCTACCAATGGAAGGAAGTCTTCCCAACACTTCTGTTGATCCATTACATACATACACAACATATCCTCCAAAATCTAGTTTGTTATCTCCATTTGTTTGTTTATCACTGG
This sequence comes from Picea engelmannii, assembly GCA_009831015.1. Classification (NCBI taxonomy): domain Eukaryota; kingdom Viridiplantae; phylum Streptophyta; class Pinopsida; order Pinales; family Pinaceae; genus Picea; species Picea engelmannii. The sequence goes on along the minus strand of ML776597.1, from coordinate 562,285 downwards.
GTGATATGCAGTACTAAAGTTCAGTTGTGTTCCCAAATCCTCTTGGAAACTGGTCCAAAACCGACCTGTAAACACCAATCCATGATTGTATATGATTCTTCTTGGTACTCTATGTAACCTCACAATCTCTTTAACAAAAACTCTAGCTATTTCTGGCACCTGATATGTTGTATGTACTGGAATAAAGTGTGCACTCTTCGTTAGAGTGTTAGCTACCACAAAAATCGAATCGTGCCTCCTTTCCGTCAGTGGAAATCCAACAATAAAGTACATTGAAATGACTTCCCATTTCGATTCAAGAATAACGTGTGTCTATAAAAATCCTGCTGGATGTCTATGTTCAACCTTCACTTGCTGACATTCTAGGCATATCACCACGTAAATAACTATGTCTACTTTCATTCCCTTCCAGAAGAATAAAGGCTTAAGGTTTTCCTTCATCTTCGTGACTCCTAGATGAGACATGTACACCACTCGATGCACTTCACTCAAGATAAAACTTCTTAATTCATTGTTAGATGATACATAAATTCTGTCATTATATCTCTACAAACCATTGTTGTCCCAAGAATAAACCTCAAACTTTGGTAACATCATGGTATTTTCTCAAGTATTATCCTTAACTTCCTTTTACCAATCATCGTCAATTTGTAGAGCTAGAATATTTTCTCACACATCGTCTTAAGAGGTATTACCGAGAATATACCTGGTCTCTGACTCAATGCATCTACCACTCTGTTCATCGTTCCATCTTTAATGTAAGTAATTTCAAAGTCATATTCGCTAAGTAATTCTGACCAACACCTCTGTCATGCATTCAAGTCACTTTAAGTAAATATATGTTGCAATCCACATTGATCTATCTTTTATTCGAATTTTTGTCCAATCAAATAATGTCTCCATACTCTCAAGGAATATACAATTTCTAATAACTCCAAGTCATGCGTTGCATATTTCTCCTCATGCTTTCTCAATTTCCTTTAAATGCAAGCTATTACTTGACCGTCTTGCATCAAAACTCTGCTTGAACCTTCCTTGGATGTGTCCATGCATACAAATAATTCTTTGTCCATGTCGGGGACTTTCAGTATCGGTGCCTTCGTCAACAACTCTTTAAGCTTTTGAAATGCTTCCATGCATTTATCTGTCCAAACAAACTTCTTTTTTTTTCTTTTGCAATTCCGTGATTGGATTTGCTATCTTCGAAAAAACTTCGATGAACCATTGGTAATATATTTCTAAACCCATAAAGCTACACAACCCTTGTATGTTTTTCAGTGTTGGACATTCCATAATGGCCTCTACTTTTGCTAGATCCACATCGATACCTTCACCAAATATGATATGTCCCAAGTAATGAATCTTCAATTGGTAAAAAGAACATTTTGATAGCTTCCCATACAATTTATTTTCTCTTAGACATCGTAGAACCAATCTCAGGTGTTCTTCATGTTCTTCTCTCTTCCTAGAATAAATAAATATGTCATCAATAAATACTTGAACAAACTAGTCCAAGTATTCATGGAACACCCCATTCATCAAACTCGTGAATACCCCTAGGGCGTTCGTCAATCCAAATGGTAAACTGTAAACTCATAGTGTCTGAATATTGTCTGAAATGGGATCTTAGGGATATATTCCTCCTTAATCCGTAACTGATGATATCCCGATATTAAATCAATCTTTGAAAACACTGCCGCTCCTTTCATCTGATCAAACAAATAGTCTATCCTTAGCAACAAATACCCGTTCTAGATCGTATCTTTTTTCAATTGATGGTAGTCAATACAAAGCCTCCACAACCCATACTTATTTCTAACAAAAATCACTGGAACACCCCACAATGATATGCTGGACATATAAGTCCTGTTAGAATTGAGAGTCACCCTCAGATTGTGAGAGGATAATACCAGTACCCATCAAAGTGTTTGGTGGATGCTTGATTTATGAGTGGAGGTCAAATGGGGAAAACCCAGTATAGGAAATTGGGCAGGCAATGCACAGGGAAGTGAGGTCCTCATTAAATTCAGTCAGTGAATTGAGTTTAAGTGTGAGCAGAGGGAAGACTTAGTGAGAAAGGTTAACAAGACTATTGTGGGCATCCAACTTTCAATCAACTTGGTGAAGAAAAACTCAGGCTCAATAATTATCTTGAACTCAAGCTTCTAACACTAAAATATGTCCAAACAACACAATCATAGCAGCATAATGATCAAACCTACATCACAATTCAACTATAAAAACTCGATTGGATCCTCCATGCTTGAGCCATTTAACGTAAGAGGGAATAAGACAACAAGCAATCTGACTAAAAATGGTCACGACACTACTGTAATCAAACCTACATTACAACAACATCACAACCCTCGATTGGATCCTCCATGCCTGAGTGTTTTAGCACAATTTTTACAAACAGATGGGAGAAATTGACTTCTATTAATGCGAAAGTCTCAAATTTGATACATAACCACAGAACAACCTCTGACATCAAAATATTACAAAATAGGGAGCTCTTCTCAACCATTTGATGACCATAACAAGATATCAAAACTGACTATTCATACTCAGATCAGCCCCCGACTATCAGGAGTGTGATCTAATCACTACATTCAAAGAATTTTGGCTAAGCAGTCTTCTGTCAGACTATGCGTGTATCCCTTTGTCATATGGGAGCTCAGATCGACATGGTTTTGTAGGAAAATTCGTCCACAGGGGTACCATGAGTGAGTTGGGGTTTCAACCACCAACTCTATTTTCATTAAATTCTTTTCCTCGGGGACTCAATGAGACTTAAAGCTTAGGGGGCGGACACGTGCTTCTCTCGGATAGGAAAACATATAAACATGTGATTGCGGGGCCACTCAAAAGTGGTTTGGGTTCAAACCGCTTTTGGGCTCGCAATCCACCACCTTTCACCACATAGCACTTTTGCCTTACCATAGTTTCAATTGCGAGACCGCTCAATAAAATTATTGCTCGAGCATGTTGCATCCCTGCAATGAACTGTGGTTGTAGATCTGGTTCTGATATGAGATCTGGGTGCATTTGCTATATTTAGTGCCACTACCAAGCTTAATTTCCCACCAAATTTAGGATATGTCAAAAGTGTGCCTTGGGATGGGGCACTACTTTTGGCGTTGAACAATAACAACTCTCAGAGGATAATCTAATGTGGAGGCTTGACGTCGCCATGTTGATATGTCACAGATGGAGAGGTGACATGTGTCACTCAAAAACAGGCTGAAAGCATGTCTAAAATGCTTGAAATGAGTGCCATGTGTCAGCGCTAGATGGATGCCATGTTTCTGTGCTGACGGATGCCATGAACTTGGTGCTCCAGGGCTTAGGCAATAGCTCCTTTTCCTTTGGCTCCTCTATGTGTTTTTACCCAAAGTTGATGATCCACTGACGCGTGGCCTCCTGATTTTGATGGCTATGATCCCTTCGGGACTCCGGCCTCTGAGAAAATCAAATCTCAAACCTCATACTCCTCTATGTTATTTTACCCAGAGTTGATGATCCACTGATGCGTGGCCTCTTGATTTTGACGACTACGATCCCTTCAAGACTCCAGCCTCTGGGAAAATCAAATCTCAAACTTCATCCTCCATTATGTTCTTTTACCTAGAAATGACGATCCATGAACAGGTGGCCTCCTAATTTTGATGGTTACGATCGCTTCAGAACTCCGGCCTCTGGGAAAATCAAATCTCAAACCTCATCCTCCTCTATGTGATTTTACCCAGAGTTGACGATCCACTGACATTTGTCCTCTTGGATCGGACGACTGAGAATTACTTCGGTCCTTCGGGCTTCGAGTGTTTTGAATGTGAAACATGAAAACTATCTCGGGGGAAAAACTCTGAAGTGAATGATCTGTTGTCACGTGTCCCTACCAATGGATGGTCTAGATTCACTTCGGGACTTCGACAACTTCTACACTTCGGCACTTCGACACTTTGACACTTCAGTGCTTCGGGACTTCGGCACTTCGGCACTTTGGCTCTTTGGGACTTCGACACTTCAACGCTTCAAGACTTCAATGCTTTAGGACTTCAACACTTTGGGACTTCGACACTTCGACGCTTTGGGACTTTTGAATGCCTGACTTCCACAATATTCTAGAGCATCGAATCCTGAAGTGAGGGATATGCCTCCACATGTCCCCTTGGCTTGGATGGCTCAGATTACTTCGGGAGTTTGAGTTTCGGCTCTTCGGGAACTTTTTTCACTTCTCATTTCAAAACCCCCGAAGCCCATTTCCATGAACCCTCAAATCGGTTGCCACCTGTCCCCCTCAAGATCAACGACTCATGCATGCTTCGGGCCTTCGAGGCTTTAAATGGAGCTATTTTGTGCAACTTTGAAATCTCGAATACCCAGGGGCCGTTAATCTGGAATGCTCCTGGAATCTCTGTCACTGACAAAATTCAACCCATCTGATGCTTGTGCTTTGAGACCGAAATGGATTTCCATGAAAGCCACGCCTGGTGTCCATGGCTATGGCCTGAGTGAACAAGGACTTGGACAACTTGCTGTGGGTTGGGAAAAATAGAGAGAACTGTGACTGAAACAAAGGAGACGAGTGTTCATCCTTAGAGAAAAATAAAGAGGTTTAGGGCCGAGACTTCCTTCAGGTAATACATCAAGGGGAATCAGGGCGCTCGAACAAAAAAGGGGCAAACAAAAAATGACTTTAACAGTCGAAGGAGAAAAATTTAAGATCTGGCTTGCGAAAAGGAGAGAGACAGGGAAAGGATACAAAATTAGGTATTCACAATAGACCCATACAACTCTTGACAACTGTTGGCAAAGGGGTAGATCCAGGGTTCAACGCTACAACAACGCACCAACAAAACCCTAACTACTTCAGCAACACCTACAAAGTAGATGAAGTCTCACCTGAGGTAGAGGTAGGGGTGGTTGTAGGAATCACATGTCTGCAACCTTAGCCGGGACACATATTTGTGATTCTAACACTTAAGAGAGCACTTAGCACCAATAGTTCATCAATATTTGACTATTATCTACTTCAGAGATAAAACAGAGCATCACATCATTCATTCAGATCTGATGTATCTAAACACTTATCATAGAGAGGTAGATTAGATCTAAAAAATTCAAGAACTAAGAACATTCACATAGGTCAGATCTAACATCCATATACATTGTTAGCACAAAGCATAAACAGAACTAACTATCTATATCAAAGCACTTAGCAAGTAAAGACATAAACACATAAACACAACACACAAATCATAGCAACACAACATGTACATGGTTCACCCCCACCTTGGGGCTATGTCCACCAACTCTTCCTCTTTATTATCTTTAGTCAAGCTTCTTACAGGCACATAACATCAAAGTCCTACTTCACATAAGACAAGAGATATGCGCGCACTTCGCCAGATCCTCATTCGAGTTAGGGTACAACACCAAGCCTTCTTACAATTACTTGCACATAGCTCTGCAAATATCACACAGTATGCACACAACATCTATAATCCATACTTAGCACTTAGCCCAATATCACACGGATATATCTATATATGCCTCTCCTTACATTGCCTAGACATCTATTTATACTTTACAAAATAATCCTAAACATGGGTAAACCCATGGGCCGACATCCTCATACCCGTTACATAATCCCAAATCCAAAAAAGGACCCAAAAAGGGGACGAGATCTCGCGATCTCTTCTTCGTCTTGCACTTTTCCTTCGATAGGCTATTCCAAAATAGGTCAAACTTGACCAAGGATCTCCCAAATCTTGATCAAGGGCCAACAGGCCCCCAGCACTCACCTTTGACTCGTCCCAAGTCACTCTGATCTGGGTATTTCTGCTTCGAAAGCCTCGAGTGTGGCTCAAGTTGCTTCGACTTGTTGTTGTTCCGCAACCTCCTATTCAACGAATTCTTGGATGACTACATCATTGACAGGTCCTTCCAGGAACTATTCAGCTGTAGTGACAACCTGCTTGAGTTCTTCTCCTCAGCCTTCGACCTCTGTGAACAATTGGTAAGCCTTATCTTGTATAGGTTTGAGCCACTGAGTTACTTCCATAAATATGCTCTGGATAATGTGGATCTATTGTTGGGCGGTGCGTTGCTCTTGGGATTGCTTCATTCTTTCCACAGTTGACAGGGGCTTCAACTGTGCCTGTATTGTCTCTGCTTTCTACTTTGCTTCCTAGAGCTATGACTCCAGTGCCTACAATTATGGGTTCTTAGTGATTTTCTCATACTTTTGGGCACTTCGAGTTGCTTCGTGAGAAACTGTTCTTTTTCTTGCTGCATTTTTTCTTTTTCTTCATCAAAATTCACTTGGAGAGCAATACACTTGCTTCAAGGCCCAGGTGACTTGTTCTATTTCTTCTTGTGCTCATCGAAGGTGAGCTTCGAATGTATCAACTAGTCTGTGGAGTTGGGCTGGCTCATCTCCCAAATCTGGTTCTCCCGATGGCAGGGGCACAGTGGAGATTGTGCGACTGGAATGAAGGGCCTACTATACCCCTCAGAGTTTGACTTCAATTCTCTCATACATTTATTCCTACTTGGTTTCTTGTTTCTCTGCTATTTCCAGTGAAGCGTCATTCAGGGTTGCAATGATGAAGTTGAAATCATCAGAGGTGAGGACAATCTGCATCTTGGTCATGGTGGCTTTCGATTTCTTCTGGGAAGAAGGTTTCGAGGGGGAAACCTTCCTCTTCTTCAAGGGGTCAGCCTCATCTCTGGGTGGTGTTACTTCGCCTGGCTTCTGTTCAGCTTCTACTTTGTCATCACCCCCTCGGCCAGGTGACACTGAAGCAGTCTTTCTTGAGGTGTTGCTTAAATTTTGGACCTCCTCAGTCTTCTTGGGTGTATTTTGTTCTTTACGAGTGTCCTCAGGGATATCAAGATTAGATATATTTGCAGGGTTGGAGGGGATGAGAAAGTCAACAAACCATTCCTTAGTGATCTCCTCAAGGTCTTCTTCTGTAAGTTTATAATATGACTGGAGCTTCTCTTTATGTTCATATGCTCATGCTGTAATGTAGATGAAGTGTCTATTTGAGATGAACTTCATCAGGGGTTGGAACCTTTGTAAGGTGTTTAGAGTCATGCGAGGCTCAGCTTCAATGGCTCTCTTTAGCTGGAGGTAATATGTATGAAATGCAACATTTGACTACCACTGTTTTTTCATATCACTTGAATACCAATGGGTAGCAAACTTCGTAGCAAGAAGTTCGAACGACTCTATGTCTGGGAAGGTCACACCTTCCGAAATCTCCCAAGAAACAAATGCAATGAGGATCAGGAGCCAGCTGAAATGAAATTAATAACCATGATCATGTGCTTCTTGGTAGTCTAGTTCCAACTGATTAACTAGGTACTTCACCCAGTTAATCTGTAGGCCTTCCACGCACTTCCCTGCGAGGTCAACAAAAAAGCTGGTGACCTGCGTAGGTCAGTTATTCCTTACTAACTTTCCAGCTATCAGTTGACATGCTAGGTTCACTATGCCACTCTATATGGAAGATACCTTGTAGCCTCTTGTTCCCTTCTCAACATCGCCATATGTATCCTTGATCTTCTGTGCTAGCGCACGATCTACGACCTTTCCTGGGTAGAAGTCCCGCGGATCGGGTCCTTGCATACTCAGTCCTGTGATCCTATGGATTAGTGTTGGGTCAATTGTAATACAACGGTCTAGCCATAAGTAGACACCATGGTAACATGGCAGTAGCAGCTTGACACATGCGTTGACTTCCTAGTGTCATACGAAGTGTGGGATATTCATGACATTCAATAGGGTGGACTGCGCGAGGTTCAACGTCCACGACTAGGGAATTATCTTTGAATTATTCCCCTTGATTCTGGTTAGGTACTTGTACGGGGTGAGCATACCATATATCTTTCGATATCCAAAATTGAATTTGCTGAACTTCAATGATATGATCTTATCCTGTTCTGCTCGAACTGCACATATCCCCTTCAGGAGGTACATAGTGACCATGGTGTACTCAAAATATCTTGGCACACTATCACGATTCACCGTGCCAGCTAGAGGCAGGATGTAATCGAGAAATATGGTTGGAATCAACTTCACATTTGCTAGGTCGTCTTTGTGCTTGGTTCTCTTTTCTGCTGATGGTCGGGATGATCTGGCTCCATGAGTAGTAGATGGAGAGGCTTGCAGTCCTCTCGTCAATGATGCTTGTATACCGGCAGACATCAACATTACTTGTTCATTCATGAAGTCAATGAGAGCTTCTTCGATAAAATTCTCTGTAGCGCTGAACTCGTCCGACATACACTCTCGGGATTGGAAATCTCGGGTTCAAGGAGTAACTTAGACACTGCAATGGGATAGAGGACAATAGCTCAATGATCATTGTGTAAAATCAACGAGTTTCCAGGCTTAGATTCACGGTTAGAAAAAGTGTTCTCTGTGCATGGCGCGATGGGATAAATAGATAACCCGAAAATAGATCTCTTGCAACGGGTGAGAAGCCTTCATTAAATCTGTTCTGTCCATTATAGTGTGATCCAAAAGTCTGGTGGCGAACCATGAATGCCTTTCTACCCATTCGGAGGGTCGGCCTAATGATTATATTGTTCCCAATGGATATATTTCTTCACCCTGGTGAAGTGGCATTAGACCTTTTTCTGTTATCCCAAAGAAGCTTCAATTTTTCAAATTTTCCCTTTGCGAAGTTCCCTCTGGAACCCTCTGTAACTTTTCGATCTTAGCTCTCTTCTTACTTAGCTTTCTAGCCTTCTTTTCAGTGAGATTCGTCTCGGTATTCCTTTTTCTATTTTGATTCTTATCTGTGTTTGGCATAGTTACTTCGCATTGTTGAGATTCTTTCCTAAGATTTGAGGGTGATACTTCCTCTTTATCTGGAATAGGTACTTCAATATTTTGTGGGTCTTCTAGTGTTCTTGCAACTTCGATATCTGGGTCACTAGTGTTAAAGAGATTTGATATGTTATTTTGTTCTTCAATCAAGTGTGCGATCCTTCTAGTTATGAAATCCTTTAACTCTTGCTTCTTCTGCTCTAAAACTTCTTCTTATTCCTTCCTTCTAGCCTGATCTCTTTCAATCCAAGGTTTTCCTAGTAACATGGTAAATGGGGTGTTGTTCTCAATAAATTTAACAATCTCGAAATCCTCCTCTGTTGAAGTCCCATTAGCATTCATAGGTATCTGGGTGAGCTTTCCACATAGGTTTATCAACTTTCCTTTGAATAGTCCTATTCCTCCTAATGAAGGAATCATAGTAGGCCTTCCTATAGCTTCCCAAGTTCTTTCTGTCATGATATTCACATGTGTTTCCTCATCTAGAACACAGTCAATGTCGAAGTCTCCTATTCTTTCTTCTATGCATTCTTTTTCTTTGAAGATCTCTGATAAGATGACATGTCAGTGGCCATTCAGGGTGTCTTTTATCTGTAGCAATACTTTCTCTGATTCTTTCTGGGGTTCTACCATAATCGTAGTTTCTGGATTTTCTTGTCTCATGTTCATTCCTTCAATATTAGAAATAATTCTAGGGAAATCTAATACTTCATGGTCCATAGCTTTGCAAAAAATACAACTAGGTCTTCTCCCAGGGCACTCCTTAGAAAGGTGTCTCGGTTTTCTGCAACTGTAACAAAGGGTTAATCCTCTCTTTATTTTAAATGATCCCCAACTCTTCCTGTACTATGCACTAGGATCATGGTAGCTAACATGCAAACATTTCTTTCTAGGATCCTGCATCCACTTGTTAGTCCAAACAGTCTTTCTATGCACAGGTATAACATATCTTTCACTATTCTTATCAGATCTACGCAAGTCAAACCTTCTTTCATCTATTAGTGCCCTAGTTTTCAAAATCTATCAAACATACCTAGATCCATACTGTTGAAACAAAAATTTCCACTTATCTTACTTCTATAGAGCACAAAGATTTCAGATCTAGAACTTTTCACTATTCTTACCATTATCAGAGCACAAAGCATTCAAATCTTACCTCTTTTCTTTAGATCTGACCTCTTTTCTTGGCACAGAGCTTCACAGGTCAAGTGGAATGCTGTGCACTAGGGAAACAAATCTACGCATAGAGATTTCATAGTTTCAGGTCAGATCTTTGCACAAAGCTTCTTCTTTCTCAGTTCCCAGTAATCACAGTTTCAGGTCGGATCTTTTCACAAAGATTCTTCCTCCTTAGTTCCTAGCAATCATAGTTTCAGGTCCCGACAACGGAACCATTTGTTGGCACAGGGGAAGACCCAAGGTTTAACGCTACAACAATGCACCAACAAAACCTTAACTACAGGCCCTTTCAGCAACACCTGCGAAGCAGATGAAGTCTCACCCGAGGTAGAGGCAGGGGTGGTTGCAGGAATCAGATGTCTGCAACCTTAGCTGGGACAAAGATATATGATTTTAACACTTAACATAACACTTAGCACCAACAATTCATTAATATTTTACCATTATCTACTTCGCAGATAAAACAAAGAATCACACCATTCATTCATATATGATGTATCTAAACACTTATCATAGAGAGGTAGACTAGATCTAGCAGATTCAAGCACTAAGCACATTCACATAGGTCATATCTAACATCCATATACATTGTTAGCACAAAGCATAAACAAAACTATCTATTTATATGAAAGCACTTAGCAAGTAAAGACATAAACACATCAACACATCGCACAAAGCATAGCAACACAACATGTACATGGTTCACCCCTACCCTGGGGCTACGTCCACCAACTCTTCTTCTTTATTATCTTCAGTCAAATTAATTACAGGCACATAGCATCAAAGTCCTACTCTGAAAAAGACAGGAGATCTGCGCGCACTCTGCCAGATCCTCCTTCTTCGAGTTAGGGTACATCACCAAGCCTTCTTACAATTCCTTGCACATAGCTCTGCAAATCTAACACAGTATGCAAAAAGCATCTACAATCCATACTTAGAACTTAGCCCAATATCAAACAGATATATCTATATATGCCTCTCCTTACATTGCCTAGACATCTATTTATATTTTACAAAATAGGCCTAAATATGGGTAAACCCATGGGCCGATATCCCCATACCCGTTATATAATCCCAAATCCCAAAAAGGACCCAAAAAGGGGCCGTGATCCCATGATCTCTGCTTCTTCTTATGCTCCTCCTTCGACAGGCTGTCAACGTCCCAAAATAGGTCAAACTTGACCAAGTATCTCCCAAATCTTGGTCAAGGGCCAACAAAAACCTTATGTGATAACATTTGTCTCCACAGGGGATGGCATGCTCCCTACGAGCTCCCAAGAACGTGCATCTCTTGTGCCTTAGCTATTGGGTTATGGAGTCTCTTATTAAAATAAAACTAAAAAAAAAAAAAAAAGGGAGTGGTATTTACAATGGTGGGACGCCGGTCATGGCCTAAACAAAAAATTTCTTCATAAAATTCCCATTGACAGGGTCACCCAAAACCTCAGAATCCTCCAAGTTCTGCAATTCATAAGTGTTGTTCAGAAAAACCTCGGAAATATTGAAGGGGCCAATCCACAAGGCTTCAAATTTACCATGTTTTCCCTTGTATTGCTTGGGTGCATCCCATTTGAGCACCAGATCCCCCACTTGGAAATTTCCCTTGCTTGCGCTCTTGTCAAAAGATCGTTTTATTTTCTATTGATGATCTTGTGATTTATCAAGCAACTGCTCCCTCATCTGTTGCACTTCTACCAGCTGTAGTATTCTCCTAATCATATCATCGGGTTCCCCTTGATAGTCCTGGAATAATTTCACCAGAGGTAAAGCAAGTCGGGCAGGAAAAATAGCCTCAACCCCATACACCATTTGAAAGGGAGAAATGCCCAGTGACCTCTTGGTTGTAACTCTGTCAGTCCATAATGAAAATTTTAGCTTCGAATCCCTAGATTTCTTGTTGTCTTCTAACAAATTCTTGATGATCTTTATGAGGCTCTTGTTATAAGACTCTGCTAAACCATTTCCCTGAGGGTAGTAGGAAGTAGAATGGACTAGTGTGATCCCATACTACTCACATAAATTAATTAATGGCTCAACTTGGAAAGAGGTAGCATTGTCTGTAACAATCCTATTTGGACAACCAAATCTGGACATGATGTCTTCAAGGAAACTTATGATCACCTTGTGGGAGGCACTCCTTGTAGGGATGGCTTCTATCCATTTGGTAAAATAATCAATGGCAATCAAAATCCACCCGTGCTAGCCACTTGAGGCTGGGTGGATTTCTCCAATGAAGTCAAGACCCCACTACTGAAAAGGTCCAGAAACTGCTACAGGTTTCAAGGGAAAATATTTGAGCTGCTACTTTCCAACAAACTTTTGACACTTGGTACAGGCTCTAATATTTTCAAAAACATCAGTAAAAAGGTTGGGCTAGAAATATTGATCTCTACGCTCTGGTCCTCCAAAAATGATATCCCCCACATGAGTTGTCATGAAAATCAGACATAGCTCTTTGGGCTTCTTGTGGGTCTAGACACCTTAATAGGACTCCCAGAGGATCCTTTCAATACAAAATCTGATCAATGATACAATACTTTATTTCTTTTAGCTTCAAGACTCTCATATTATTTTTGTCCAAACCATCAGGAGGCTTCAACTTTTGCAGGAAGTGTATAATGTCTTTATACCAGGTGCATCCTGCTAAGTTGGGGCTACCATGATAGTCTTCACCAACAATCTCAGTTTGCTGATTTTCTGAGTCTATATTCATGATATTTACCCCCAATTCCATGCAATTTGATTCAGCCAATAACCTGGCTAAACCTTGGCCTTTCACCAATTTGGTGGGTTTTATTTCTAGGTCAAACTCTAGAATCTTGGCAATCCACTTGCTTCTTTTCCCATCTATGTCAGGCTGGATCAGTATCTCCTTTAATGAGGTTGAGGGGACATATGCAATAATATTTGAGTGCAGAATATAGATTCTGAAATCCTTGAGGGACTTCACCAAAGCATAAGCCTTCTTCTCCATGATATCATATCTCATTTCTTCATCTCTGAGTGCTCTACTGAAAAAGGAAATAGGTTATTCCATCCCCTCTGAATTTCTTTGTAGGAAAACAACAACTAATGTATCTGATGAAGCGAAGGAAAATATTGGAAATTCCTTGTAATAGCCAGGGATGATGAGCATAGGTTCTTCAGTCAACACCCTCTTGATTTGGTTGAAATAATTTCTAGACTCAATAGTCCATTTCACTTCATTTCCCTTTTTGAGCATGGCTGTAATGTATTTAACCAACTCAACAAAATTAGAAATGAACCTCCTTAGAAAGTGGATTTTTCCCAAGAAATACTGAACCTCTTTCTTGTATCTGGGGAAAGATAAAGATTGGATGGCCTCTACTCGGCTTGGATCGATTTTCACCCCTTCAGCTAACACAATATGCCCTAACATTTTTCCCTCTTGCATGGTGAATAAAGATTTCTTAGGATTGAGAGAAAGGCCAAACCTTCAACACTTCAAGAAGAATTTCTTTAGGTGGTGACATTGTTCTTTATCAAACCTGGACAATACTGTAATTTCATCCAGATAGATGACTACAAATTTGTCCTTTTCTCCAATGAAAGCGATGTCCATGGCTCATTGGAAGGTCACTCCTGCATTCATCAATCCAAAGGTCATTTTAGCATACATGAATGTGCCCCAAGGAGTCGTGAAAGCCATCTTCTCTCTATCTTCAGGAAATATAGATATATGGTTGTACCCAGAGAAACCATCGACCATAGACATCCTGGAAGGAACCAGTCACTCTCTGCAAAACGTGCTCCATTTTGGGCAAGGGGTAGTTATCTTTCTTGGAGCTCCTATTCAAATTTATGAAATCAACACACAACCTGATTTCCCTGTTCTTCTTCCTCATAGGCACCAAATTATCCACCCACTCTGAAAATCTCAAGGGGATGTTGATATGTGCATCCAACAACTTTTTCACTTCTTTTTTCATCATCGGCAGCAACATGGGATTTATCTGTCTGATTTTCTTCTTGAAAGGTTTGGTGTCTTCTTTCAAAGGGATTTTATGTTCCATGACATTGGTGTCATATGTTCTTAAGTCTTCATATGTCCAAGAAAACACATCAGATAACTCCTTAAAAAGTTTGATATACTCATCTCTTTTCTCCTTTGACAGACTGCTAGACAATTTGACACATTTGGGATCCTCCTCTATTCCTAGATTGCATTCAGTCACATCAGGCTCTTCAGTTGATCCTTCAAATTTTACAACAACATCATTTCTATCAAAATATCTCTCCAAAGGGACAAGCCCATTTGGAATATGGTTGCTAGGAAACTGAACAATATGATGGTTAGCAATTTTATTCACAAAAACATCAGCATGAGGGCTTTCTTTAGAATCCTAATCTTGATCAATATGCATATCAGAAAATTCATCCACAGTCTCAAGGAACTTTTTTGTCTCGATATCATCCTCAAATACCTTCCAATGTTTGAAATTGTTAGGAATAGAGGGTTTTTATTTTATCTCCACCTCATACTTGAGTTTCGGGGGCAAAGGGACCTTGAAATTGCTTGCTGAGACCACCAAGGAATATTCCACAGAGTTCTCCTCTTTTGGAACAAATGAGATATTAAAAGCCAAAAAGAAACTGTCAATCATATCATAGACTTCATTTCCATAGGCTCTCAACCTGGGATACTTATCCTGGTATAGATTTCTGACTTGATGAACAATCAACTCAACATCCCCAAACACTGCTAGCTCCTCAATATTCATGTCTTGGGCAACTCTCAAACCCAAGACGAGAGCCTCATATTATGCCATGTTGTTTGTTGTTTCAAATTCCATCTTGCAAGACACTTATATGGTCTCTTGGGTAGGGGAAACAAAAACCACTCCAGCACCAACACCTTCCCTAGAAGAGGCTCCATTGAAAAACATTTTCCACATAGAGGTCTTGGGGTGATGATCTTTACAAAAGGTAATAGGTTGCCTTATTATCTCAATACGTGGCTGAGGAACATCAGAGAGCTGCAAAATGTTGGTTCCTAAATCAATATCGACTGAGAAAATGGGGTGGTTGATGGGATTGGCTTCATCATTGATAATGTTGGGAAGTTGTGCTTCTCTATAAATCCTTCTATGTTCCCCTCCAAACATAGGGATGGTGACATATGATAGATCCATCTACAAATCCCCCCCTAGTCTTTTTATCCATGACCTAGACAAGAACATCCCAACATTAGGGGGGATATCAACTACCACTATGTCCATGACCACACTCTTCATTGGTAGTTGGAACAAGGAGATAGCCAGGTCCTTGATAACCCCGAGGCATTTCACCTTCCTAGAATCGAATGAATACAGGTTGTGGTAGGTTTTTATAACCTCCAACCCCAACTCATCCATGACAATCTTAGGCATAATATTGTGAGATGCACCAGAATCCATCAAGAAGTTGTGCAATACTTTGTCATGAATATTCAATGATGTATAAAAGGGAGGTGAGGAATCATCTATATCCTCTACCAAAGGCCCTAGTATGACAACTAACTTTTCATCTTGGAGGTTGACTGAGTCTATGGGATGAGATGAAGGTTCGGGTTGCCACACTTTGGAGAGGCACCTTTTGAAGTCCTCATGCTTGATTAAATCTGACAGAGACACAGGTATCATAATCTTTTGAATTTCATGGTCAAAGATAAAAGAGGAGGGACGCTTCAAAACCTCCTTCACTTCTGGGATAGGGCCTTTGACCAATGGTGGGGGGTTTTGTGCCTCCTTTTCTTTACTGTTGTCTACCACCTCTTTAGCAGGCTTCTTTGCTCTAGTAGTTTGATCAGAAATATCAATCTTCCCTTATTTATTCTTTGACCTTAGGCTATATCTATTTGGATTGTTGTTGGTATTTTCCCCTTTTCTTAGCTCATTTAGCTGGAATGGCATGAGAGACTCCTCATATGTAGATTGGCTTAGATGAGGAAAAGAGGAGGTGTCACCAAGACAATGGATTTCAGGATCAACATATTCTTCCTCTCCTTCTTCATCAGTAAAAAGCTTATTTTGGAGAGGCACTTGAATTTTATGATCATACTTGTCCATGTTTCTTTGGTCTATTTGGATGATCTGAGGGGTATTATTTGGTCTTTTGAAGTTACCCCTATTATTCACATTTTGGAAATTCCTATAGCTCTGCTTTCCTTCCAGTTCCCACCTTTCCATTTTAGCAGAAAGTGATTTTAGTAGCTTGGTCACTTCATCCATTTGAAGGGGGGAAGAAGAGGAACTAGAAGTTGAAGCTTCAAACCTACCTTTTCTTCTATCTCTATCAACCTTACTCCTAAGATTGTCAACTACCAATATATTGGATTCTACTTCAAGAGCTACATCTTGCATATGAGCTAAGGAGGTATCTCTTCTTTCTCTCAACATGAGGAAAAAATCAAGGTCAAAAGCACTAGCATAAGTCATCTTCGTAGAGGTTTCTGTAGGTTTAATTTCAGTGGGAATATTCTTATACATCTTATTAAATCTCTTTGAGAAATATGAAACAGATTCCCCCTCTTCTCTCTTAAGTGCCCCGAAATCTGTAATATAATAAAGGAAATATTTTTTATCCCCCTAATGTCTTAGGAACAAATCATCTAGAGAATCAATACCGTCAATAGATCTAGGAGGAAAGTCCTTAAACCAACTCCTAGCATCACCATCAAGGCTTTGTACAAAAACACTCATCCACACATCTTCGTTTTTGATACCCTAAATCTCTGCAAATCTATAAAAGGTTGAAAGGTGCTCTTCTATAGTCACGTCTCCCTCCCCTGTGAATTGGGGCATGTACTTAAGGTATTCTGTGGTTGGGAGAGAATTCATAGGCTGAGGTAAAACCAGAGGGGCATATCTAGCAGCCAATATCTCAGCCATCTTGTTCCTAGGAGGATTAGCACCTTCCATTTGGACGTGAACTGGAGGAGAATTGGGAGGAGATGGAGTTGGGACAGGTACGAATGTATCTGTGTTTCTAGGAGAAAGAGGAAATGACTGAGTGTTAGGAGAAAAATCCGCAAGGCTCGAGGGAATAGAGGTTTCCCCATTTGTAAACACAACAACTCTAATAGGGGGAGGAGTGGTAAATACCAAAGTGGGGAAGTCTTCTGAGGTGCCGGGTCTAAACCACTGTACAACTTTAGGGGAAAAAGGGGTGTCAAATATTTCTCCTTCCAATCCGAGACTAGGGGGGGAGAGATCAACAGGAAAACTCCCAAAATTTAAATTTCTTGAAACTCTAGCAGTTGGTATAATAGGAGAATTAGAAGTAGCTACTGGAGTTTTTAAAGAAGGATAATGAAAATTACCAGAATCACCAGGTACAACAGTCGAAATCCCTTATTGAGGGGTCTTCCCTTTTCTTATAATCTTCTCTGGGTCAACTTCAGGTGTTGCTAGAGGCAGTTGTGGAGTAGACCTCATGTGTCTGCCTTTCAGAGCCACAACTAAAACAGTGGAGTTGCTAGGTGCAAGTTGCAATCTTCTAGGTACTGATTTCTGATGCACCTTCAGAATAAAAATTTCTTTGTCGTTCTTACCTAGGGAAATGTCTTCAATTCATTCCCTGAAAACAATGCAATGAATGTTAGCACTGAGAGTCACCCTCGGATTGTGAGAGGATAAGCCCAGTACCCATCAAAAATGTTTGTTGGATGTTTGATTTATGTGAGTGGAGGTCAAATGGGGAAAAATCAATACATGAATGATTTCAACACAGGACTGGACAAGTAATGCACAGGGAAGTGAGGGCCTCATTAACTTTAGTTAGTTACTTGAGTTTAAGTGTGAGCAGAGGGAAGAATTAGTGAGAGGGATGAACAAGACTACTATGGGCATCAAGCTTTCAAGTAGCTTGGTGAAGAAAAACTCAGACTCAATAGTACTCTTGAGCTCAAGATTCAAACACTGAAATATGTAAAAGAGACACAATCACAACATCATAATAATCAAACCTACATTATCATGCTACTACAACAACTCGACTTGATCCTCCATGCCCGAGTCATTCAATGTGAGAGGGAATAAGATAACAAGGAAGCCTACTAAAACTGGTCACGATACCACTGTAATCAAACCTACATTACAATAACATCACAACCCTCGACTGGATCCTCCATGCCTGAGTGTTTTAGCAAAGTTTTTACAAAGAGATGGGAGAAATTGACTTCTATTAATGAGAAAGTCTCAAATTTGATACATAACCAGAGAAAAACCTCTGGCATCAAAATATGACAAAATAGGGAGCTCTGCTCAACCAGTTGACGACCATAGCAAAATATCAAATCTAACTATTTATACTCAGATCAGTCCCTAACTATCAGGAGTGTGATCTGATCACTACATTCAAAGCATTTCATCTGAGTTGTCTTCTATCAGACTATGCATGTATCCCTTTGTCAGAAGCGAGCTCAAATTGGCATGGGTCTACAGAAAAATATGTCCATAGGGGTACCATGGGGTGATGGTTCAGTCCTCACGGCCGGGCCTTCTAGGGCTTCCATTTCTGGAGTGAGACAAGGTTTCAACCACCATCTCTATTTTCATTAACTACTTCTCCTTGATGAATCAATGAGACTTAAATATCATGGGGAGGCCACGTGTTGTTCTTGGATAGGATGCCATATAAACATGTGATCGTGGGGCCGCTCAAAAGTGGTTTGGGTTCAGACCACTTTTGGGCCTATAATCCACCACCTTTTTCCACGTAGCACTTTCTCCTTACCATGGTTTCAATAGTGGGACCGCTCAAGAAAATTATCTCTCAAGCATGTTGCATCCCCACAATGAACTGTGGCTATAGATATGGTCCTGATATGAGATCTGGTTGTACCTTCTAGATTTAGCGCCACTCCCAAGCTTAATTGCCCATCGAATTTAGGATCTGTCAAAAGCGTGACTTGGGATGGGGCACTACTTTTGGCATTGAACAATAACAACTCTCGGAGGATGATCTGGTGTGGAGGCTTGACGTCGCCATGCTGATATGTCGTGGACAGAGAAGTGACATGTGTTACTCGAAAATAGGCTGAAAGCATGTCTAAAATGCTTGAAATAAGTGCCATGTGTCAGTGCTAGATAGATGCCATGTGTCTGTGTTGACGACTGCCACAAACTTGGTGCTCTAGGGCTCAGGTGCTAGATCCTTTTCCTTTAGCTCCTTTATGTGTTTTTACCTAGATTTGATGATCCACTGATGCGTGGCCTCCTGATTTTGATGGCTACGACCCCTTCAAGACTCTGGCCTCCAGGGAAATCAAATCTCAAACCTCATCCTCCTCTATGTGCTTTTACCCAGAGTTGACGATCCACTGACGCATGGCCTCCTGATTTTTACGGCTACGATCCCTTTGAGACTCCGTCCTCTAGGAAAATCAAATCTCAAACTTCATCCTCCTCTATGTTCTTTTACTCATAGTTGATGATCCACTGATGCATGTCCTCTTGGATCGAACGACTGATAATTACTTTGGTCCTTCGGGCTTCAGGTGTTTTGAATGTGAAACATGAAAAATATGTTGAGATTCAACAAGAATATCCTAGTGAAAATTATGCACCTACACTAGGATGGAGCCTCAAGTTATTTTTAGGTGGAAGTCTATTTTTATATGATGAGAAAATTTTATTTATAGATTATGTCTATTTATAGATGGTAAGCGAATTCTATTTATAGATGTATGTCGACTATTATTATCCCTTAATAATAGTTGGACAATAAATAATTAGTCTATTATCAATGAGCACTTGGAAATAGTTAACTAAAGTGGAAAATCAGATAACTATAGGAAATTTGAGTTCAAAGGTTGATTGGTGGTACATGCAAGTCAAATTAGTTGTAACTGAGTGATTCGATGTTGTAACAGAGTTGGATGTGTAGTTATGTGAGTTGTGAAGTAGTTTAACTTAGTTAAGTGAGTTAATCTTAGTTGTACTAATTGTAACTGAACTTACACTAGTGAGAGATCAGCGAATTAATTATTAATTAATTCAAAATCAGTGATCTCACATGCAACTGAAGATTTACCATTGTTAACTACATTCATATCAGATCCAGTGGAGATCCAATTGAGATAACAGGTGAAAGGGACAATTTGACTATCAATTGTGACATTAGTGAGTGCACTCATGCAACCACACACACAGTGGATTTTCCCATGAGGATTGTGCAGCCTAGGTAAGAGGAATTCATTCATTGCAGGGATTTCCATTAGCAGGGAATTGCGCAGAGGAGGCAGGTTGTCTGGAGGCAGTAAATTGGCACATGCATTTGCCAATTTTTGTATGACAGTGTGAGATGATTGTATATTGTAATGAGATCTCTTGGATTAGAGTTTTGTGTGAGATTGTTTCGTGATCCATGATATATACATAATATATGATAGTGGGGTTTTTATCTTTATGCGTTCCTGGTAAAACATTTTTGTTATGTGTGATTGATCTTTCTTCTTGATATTGCAATTGGCGATCGTGTTTTAAATTCCACAAGATTTATAGTAGAAGTGATTATGTATTTAACAATGGCATATAATTGTTAGATCAGGAGAATCTAGGCAATACATAATTTGTATTAGAATTTCTACATGGTATCAGAGCACAAGAAATTGCAGAAGTTGAGTTTGTGATTGGATAGAATTCAAATTTGCAGAAAGACTTTCTTGGTGCTACAGCTAATTCAAGATCGAAATGGATTTCAATGGCTTGAGGTTAGAGTATGCACTCGAGGGAATATCGAACTACATTTCTTGGAAGGACAGGATGGAGGCAGTACTTGAAGACAATGGCTTGAAGGAATTCATTAACAAAGATGTTCCTAAGCCAAATGTTGCAGGCGCTGCAAATCTTGATGCATGGAAAAAGAAAGTGGCAAAGGCGAGGAGGATCCTGTAGGAGGGAGTATGAGACCACATTGTCTCAAGCCTCCATGGGAAAGTCACACCATATGCAATGTGGAAGACTTTGACAGATTTATTCCAAAACAACAATGACCATAGGAAATTAGCGCTCAAAGATAAACTCGGGAAGATCAATATGGAGAAGGGCGACTCCATTCCAAAATATCTCACGAAGTTTGTCCAATGTCGGGATGAGCTAGGGATTGTGGGAATAATAGTCATTGATGATGATTTGGTGATCTTGTCTCTCCTAGGACTTCCCAAGAGTTGGCACAGTTATCAAGAATCTGTCAATGGAAGGGAAAAATTGCCAGATTGGGAACGACTATGGTCGGATTTGGTGTAGGAGGAGTTCAGGTAGAACACCAGAGATGACTCTTCATCAAAGCATGATGATGAAGATGATTTTGCTTTGGCTTCCAAGGAAAGGAAAGGGAAGGGGAAGAAATTCCATTCAAAATCTGAGTCTAAAGGAAAGAAGATGGATTTGTCCAAAGTGAAGTGTTTTCACTGTCACAAACATGGGCATTTTGCTACTAACTATCCGTAGAAGAAGAAGAACAAGAAGGCTACTGGAGCTGTAGCTGGTGAGGCCCTTGCCTCGCAATTTGAACTTGACTTCTCCTTGATCACATGCATGGTTTCAAGTGCATTGGGATTGGTGTGGTATTTGGATAGTGGTGCTTCCTTCCACATGACAGGAGATAAGGAGATTTTCAGTGACTTGGAGGAGAAAGATATCAAAATGCATATAGAGATGGGCGATGATGGATGATACAGTGTGAATGGAATTTGTACCATTACCTTTCAAAGGGAGTCAAGTAAACCATTTCAATTGAAATATTTTATGCATGTTCCAGGTCTGAAGAAAAACTTCGTCTCAGTCGCAATGTTGGAGGACAGAGGCTATGATGTTGTTTTCAACGATGGAAAATCCTTCTTGTGACATAAAACAATGGGTCAAGTCAAGAAGATAGGGGTTCAAGTTAAGAATATCTACAAGCTGGAGGTAGATTGCTGCACTGCCATGATGGGCAAGGTAGAAAATGTGGTGAGCCGGGATGAGGGTGAATTATGGCTGTTGTGCTGCTTATATATTTAGTATAATGCACTCATTAATTATGAATATGGGATTTGTAATCAACAGAGTTACAAGACACCAGTAAGAAAGGTAATTTCTAATGTCACAAGTATAGAATTAAACTAGATTATGCATGCTGGAAACAAATCAAAATAGCAAATTGCAATGCACTTTGGTTGTCTTTCACAGAGAGGCTATCCACTCCATTATGGCACATGCAAGTATGAGATGGAGTTGGTTTGACAGATCAACTCTGGTATCTAACCCAGAAAACTAACTATGAAATCCACACTTCTGAAAGGGAAATCACACATCAATCATCAATACATAGCATGGGTAGTTCAATAGTCAATATACTGAGTATGTTGTGGTTCACAATGTGTTTTTGTGGACTTCACTAGTTCTCCTTAAAATATGTTTGACCACTGCTGCCAACATTCATGTCTAAAAACCAAATTCATAAAAACAGAGCATATGCAAAAACAAATCAAGTAAAGATCTCTAAACGATTATATAATGGAAATCCTAGTCTACGCTGTACTGCTATCATCTAACAGAGTTAAAGATTCAACTGATTTAATGTTTACATTACTGAAAACAAATACTAATGCTAATCTACGAAGATGCTAACCTTTGTTGGGTGGTGGGCCCTTGCCGCTTCAACAGGTCAGCTACTGAAGTCTACAGTAGGCTTGTCTTCAACCCACACATTACTCTCACTCAAATCTCAAAACATAACATCGAACTTTTGTTAACAACTCAACTCATATTCAATCATAGACAATCAAGACATGGAGATAAATGGCATTCTTCTATTAGTCTTCACTCAGAATATGTCTTGCAATATCATACGTTGTTTCACATGCTGATAATATGATAACTCTCGTACACTTCCACCATCCTTGCCACGACTATTTAATAGTCTTAGTCGTGAAACACAAGGAGGTGAAATAATTTGCAAATCATTCAAATGTTTAAATTTAATTATTTGGTTACATCTTTTAGCTTCATCCTCATGACACGAAGTGCATGAGGATGAGGCAATCAACAAATCTATTCTAACATAGCCTTGCTAAAGCAAATAAACATCCACCAATTGTCTTGGGTGATCTGGAGATAAACTTGGTACATTCGGTTCTCTATATTGGTACTGGATCATGACAGGTAGGTGGCACCAGATCACAATAGTGTGCAAATGGTGGTACCAGATCACGATAGTCCACGGCCGTTGGTACCAGATTGCAATAGATGATATTTTAGTACTAGATAACTAAGATGGTACATGAAGGATGGATATCTAGAGGTCAAAGATTATACATGGTAAATTGAAGCATTAGTACATGAAATATTTAATTCCTCAACTTCAATAAACCACAAAATGCATGAATTAACCATACTTTACCTTATGACCTTATCACTGGCTAATGGTAGTGTTCTCGTCATTCACCCAAGCTTTAGGTTGGCCAAAAAGGTATATATGAAGAGTATAATAGGGTAATGGGGATGTCAATTTCAGGTCTCAACATTCCCCCATGCCAAAATCATTGCATGTCCTCATGCAATTGAAAACAAACCCAAAATTTTTCAAAACTTGAGACTGTGTTCTTTACTTTAGTGGATCAATGATGTTGATGGCTGAAGCCTCTTCTTTCAGTTCCCTTTTGATGACCCTAACATATTGTAGGAGTCGCAATACCTTCTTGGGCTTGTTAGAAGTCTCTTCATGGTTGTCTTGAAGTTGTTGGTTCGTTGCTTTCAATTTCTCATTTTCCTTTTTGATATACCTATCCAAGAGTTGGTATTCCTTCACTTCTTGTTTGAATTCCTGATTTTGTTTTTGCAATTCCCCAATATTTTTCTTCATTTGTTCTTTTTTCAAGGTCTTTGTTGACTCTATCATTATTGGCTGGATGCACTCCCTTTCCTCGACTTCCTTCGTCATCCCACATAAAGTAATAGTGGCTTTCTCCTCGGTCAAACTAGGGATTCCATCTTGGACTAATAAATCCTCAGAAGGGGAGGTAAGATCGACTGGATCTTCCTGTGTATGGGGACTGACTATTGTTTTTCCCTTCTTTGCCATGCTCCTCATGGTTTGTTTACAAGGAGGTACTAGATCAGGGGTGCTCACAGGCTTCCTTTTCTTCTTTTCTAATTGTGAAATGGTGACAGGGGATTGTGCCATAAACTGTTTACTTTTAGTTTCTGAGCTATGCTTCCCTTTCTTCATAATTTTTGTCTGATGGACCTCTTTCTCAACTGCCACCGTTGAAGTCTCCTCTACTAATTTGTTTTTACCTTTTGATTTGGAGCTTTTAAAAGTTTTATTGACTGTGGAAGAGGACCCTTCTTTTTCATGTTGGCTCACTACCCTAGATGATGGTGGAGTTGTCTTATCCTTCTTGCCCTTTTTCTTTTGAGGTTCCTTATTTTTCTTTGGAGCATGTTGTGTTTCCTCCACAAGTTCGTTTTTTGTGGGAAGGTTTTGTGTGATAAGGTTTTTCTAACTAATCCTTTGTTTCCTAAGTTCATGTAAAACTAGCATTTTAATAAGACCTTGATGGTAAATGCTAGTCTTCTCTGTTTTGGATATGGATTTAACACCTCTTACCATTTTGTTCAAACTCATTTATAGAAAACATTGGAAATCGATTTTAGGGCCTCCTTCAAAATGTAATAGAAGCCTAAGATGATATATGAAGGTCACAGCATACCTTCCCTCACAAGTGATGAATTGTTGAAGACTAGTAATCATTGGATGATACTCTTCCTTGATGTAGTTCCTAGGGATCCCCTTTTTCCAGTCAGGGTGCTGATGATATTCTTTCAAGAATCGTTGGCACATATCCTTGTTGATTCCTATGCCTTTGAAGTATTTGGCTCCTCTGTTAGGTAATCCCATGACCTCCCTTAAGGTTGCTTCATTAATTGTCAGTTGTAGATTGCCTATATGTGCAATCTCTCCATCGTAACTCTGAATAAATTCGTGAGATATCTTCTCGTGCCAGCCTGTGAATTTTTCTAGAAATGGAATCCATCCCGATCTAGCATATTTTTCTTGACATAATTGGAACTCCTCGGTTTCCCTATAAATTTGGAAGACCGGTTCGTGTCTACTAATGACCATCATTATAAGTTGTGAGAAAAGGATCGGGCTGTAGCACAAGGGTTTGGTCAATTGATGAGGGCAAGGATTTGGTACCGGAAAGGAGTAGGCTTGGGACTGGAGAAAGCTCACGACAAGGGGGAATATGGTGATGGTGTTGATAATGCGAATGGTAAGTTTAAGTAAGGATGTCGTAAGGAAAAATTATGACCAAATAAGCCATTTCATTTCTACCCATTACTGTAATGATGAGGACAAGATGTTGGGTGTCAAAGTATCATTTTGGGATAGGCGATTGGACTTTCAGGTGGTGAATTTGATGTTGGATCATGGTTCATGACATAAGATAGGTTCGTGAATTGCTTAAGGATGAAATATATTCGTGGCTTATCATTGCTATACATGCTTCATATTTTGATATGATTTTTCTCTTAACCATGTTCAAGAGCTATGAGAGGATTGATTAAGTTTAGGCATATGGGTATGAGGGATAGGTGCATGGGTTTAATACTAAGGTCATAAGATCTAGTATATATTTTCATACTTATTGTAGTTTTATGAGGATAGGAAAATAAATACCATGTTACCTTTGCTTTTACCTTTGTATGATTAATACCCATAGCATGTGCGACTGCTTGTAAATTGTCATAATTCATCCCTTTAGACTGAAGTTTCTTGAAAACTTGGTATGGGAATATCCTGTACTTCTTTTATTCTATGCTTATCTTCTTTTGTATTTGGTTCTGCAGGGTGATCATATGAGTCTGAAAAAGAGTTCTGAAGGGGCTCTTTGACCTTCTCCCATGCCGAAGATGTTGTATATTCGTATGCAAGAAGATTCAACATTTTGTATCATAATGGAGAAAAGATGATAAGAGAAAAAGAAACCAATCAAATTCCAGAAGTACATTTATCACCTAGCATATGATCTAATACCTAAAAAGTGAAATTGCCCTTCTTTTGATGGATTATTGACAAAGGTAGTATTTAGCAGTGAAACAGGGAATATTTATATGTTTTCCATAAGAACAGATCCCACCTAACTTTCTTCAGAGATTTACTATCATTGGATGTTTATAGATAAATTTCACAGTATAAGTAGATTAGACTCCCTAGTTAGGGCTCCACTCTTAAAAAATTTCCTTCTTAGGTACTGTAGGATTTAGATGTCAGACTGGTAAGTTGACTTAGGGTGATTCTCAAATGGACATTTCCTTGGAGTAATTATGTTGCTGGTTAATCTGGAGTTTGTATCTCATGAAAGCCAATAATGACCTTTACTCTTTTTGTTTTAGATGACAAAAAGTGAATTTTTCCATTAGACAAGTATATATGAGACATTTATTTTTTTAACCAGAACACACTACCAACAATCCTATTCAGTACTTCGATGGGGTAGTTGTGATAATTAGTGAGAGGTGCCTTCCCCAAGCAGAATGCCCCATTGCCAACAAGCCTGTTCAGTACCCTGATGGGTTTTCCTAGTCATACCACACACCGGTACCTGCTGCCAACAGACCTATTCAGTATCCCAACAAGTTAGTCTCTTAAACCCTTTTTCCATCAGAGGATTCTTGTCCATAGTCACCTATTTTGGTTTTTATTAAAGAGTGCTTTGCACGGTGACAGGGGAGTATCATATAAAAACATTTTTACAGGCTGGGATGGTATTGGGTTGGAAGGCATATACTCTTCTTTTGGATGTCTTTTAAATATTTTTCTGAAGGAAAAATAAACTTTAATACACATTATTTTCTTTAGAGTGATCCATATGTATAATTTTGTCTGAATTTGTCCATAAGAGAATAACCTAAAGTTTCCTTAGGGTACTGGTACATCCTCTTCCATAAAAGTTTTGGTAGTGTGCCCATGATAGAGAGTGTTCATATACTCATATGTTACTCTTTAATAAGATAATCCAATGAATACTATTGAAGTCTGGTTAGGGTGAGATAGTTACTTATAGGCTAATATATTTTTTCCATTTAAATCATGCTGAAATACTGGGTAAAGGCAACTTCTAGTCTTTGAAGTGGATTATGGTTCTTTGAGAAATCATAGGTAAGGATTGTGTCCCTATTTTATTTTGTTTTTAAGCAATAGAACCAAAAGAAATTAAAATACTTCTTAGCAACAGAACCAAAAGAAATTAAAACAGAACCAAAAGAAATTAAAATACTTCCCTTTAGTTGTCAACAGAACCAAAAGAAATTATTGCTTCACAAGGGTTGTCATTTGATACTGCATTCGGCTTCTTGGTTCCAACTTAAGTGGTTGTTTGCATGGCTTCGTACTTCAGATTAATTGACATAAGATTTTGAAGTATGCGTAGTATGCTTTGTCAATTAGGTAATATGTCTTGATAGTACTGTAGAAGGACAAACTTCTGGTACCGGACTGGTACCGAACTGCTGGTACCAAACCAGAATAGGATTTCTGGTACCAAAGAAGAACATAATATTGTTGATGCCTACAAACTGATGTTTAGCAAGTCCATGAAGGATCAAATAAATTATAGAAATTTACTTACAAAAAGGAAAAGAATTGCGAAAGTAAAACAAAAGGAGGTAATAATCTCTTGTTACCTTCAACTTATTAACAAAACTTGATCCACACCTATGTACAAAAATTTCAAATAAACCAATCAATCAATGTGGATCAGTAGGAGGGTCTCCTTCCTTATTGATCATCTGCATATCTGAATTTTGTAGTATACGAGTCAGGAATTCTTCTTTTGATAGAGGTTTGTTGTAAACTCTCAACCGGTGACCATTCACAAGTAGTGGTGTTTGTTGTTCATCAATTGTCTTTATCCTGATTGAACCATTATCATAGACAGTGTCAATTTCATAAGGTCCCATCTAACGGGTGGTTAACTTACCTTTGAATTTCTTGAATCTGCTGTCATACAATAGGGCCCAATCTCCTTGTTGAAATTTTTTCTTTTTGAGATACTTGTCATGCCATTTTTTTCTCTATTCTTGAATGAGGGTAGTTCTTTGAAGTGATTCCTTCTTGGTTTCATCCAATTCATTAAGCTACAAGAGTCTTTGTTTGTGGGCTTCATCCAAGTTCATGCCAACTTGTACTGCAGTCTTGGAGGTTTTGATCTGGAATTCTATGGGAAGAAGCACCTGCTTCCCATACACCAACTCATAAGGTGTATGTCCTATTGTATTCCTCCAGGTGATTCTATAATACCATAAGGCTTCTAATAATATATAAGCCCAATCCTTATGGTGCAACTGTACTATTTTGGTAAGAATGGTCTCAATAACTTTGTTGGTAGATTCTACTTGTCCATTTGCCTATGGATGGTAGGGTGTAGATTTCCTGTGTTTGATTTGGTACTGTTTTGTAATAGCTTTGACTAGATGAGAGGTAAAATGAGTTCCCTGATCAGTCATAATTTCTCGCGGTACACCAAATCTAGTAAAGATATCATTAAAAAGGAAATCTACCACTGATTGTTCACTTGCAGCTGGTAAATATTTTTCTTCAACCCATTTAGTCACGTAGTCAGTGCATACAAGTATATACTTTTTCTTTTTAGATGTAGGGTTAATGGGCCCTACAAAATCTAATGCCCATTTCTCGAATGGTTCAATGAGTACTTGGGCTTGAAGTGGCATTTGGTATCGTGCAGTAGGATTACCCATTCATTGGCATTCATCACAATTGGATACATAGGTTTTAGCATCTCTGAAAATATGGGGCCAATAGTAACCAGATTGCAAAACTTTGTAAGTGATCCTCTTGTCTGTGAAGTGTCCTCCACAAGGACCATCATGGCAGGCTTGCAAAATATCATGAATACAAGCCTATATTTAAGGGTTGGATTCATCCTTCGCTGAGGCTGTCTAATTGGTCTGATTTGGTCATTAGTGTATATATGATGTGTGCATGTGTCAGGGTGAATGCCTTTCATGTCTGCATAATCCCATGCAAAGGCATCAAATTGTCTTTGGAGCATTTCAATCACTTGTGTCTTTTGTTCTTGTTCCAAACTAGAGTTGTTGTACAACGGTTTTCCTGGGATAATCTCAACAAGTTCAATAGTTTCTTACTTATCTGAGGAGGCTAGTGATAAAGTATATAATTGAGTGATATCAGGGTGCCAAGTTTGTTGAAATTCGGAACTAAAAATATGTGACAATTCTGCAAAAGACCTTGGGTATTCAATGCAATTTGTGTCAACCAAAAGTAAGCTTAAGACTTGTTCATCTGATTGTTCTTGTATTCCTCTTACTTGTTCAAGTGTTAACAGAGGTCTGATGCAATCTTCCTCTCCATAAGGGTTTTCTAACCAAATAGGTATTTCCTGTGTTGGTTGGGCAGGAGGGAAGAGGACAAGTTTTTGGCTATGTGTGCCATTGGATATAGTCATCTCACCAGACTAATAGTTGATAAAGGCATCTGCTGTGGCCAGCCAAGGGTGGCCAAGAACCATAGGGTGTCCTAGTTTGGAAGATGATTTATAATAGATGACTAAAAAGTCTACTAAATATTCCCAAGAAGTTAGAGTGACTGTGACATCATCTAGACTTCCTGCAGGGCTAATGACTGACTTATCTGCCAACTCGATCATGGTTTGGGTTGGTCTTAACTGGTTGATTTGAAGCTTTTTCATAGTGTCAAAAGGAATTACATTAATAGCTGCACCCAAATCAATGAGTGTGTTTGGTAGAGAAATTCCATTAATTTCGACAGTGACTACTGGATTTCCAGGGTCATTATATTTGTATGGCATTTCAGAAATAAATTTAGATAATTGTCCCACTACCTGAACTAGGGGAGGTTCCTTCTTCTTCCTTCTTGGTTTCTTAATGCAAAGATCCCTTATGATTTTGGCGTATATAAGGATATCCTTAATGGCTTGCAACAGAGGTATTTTTATGCACACATTTCATAATTCATCTTCTATATCTTTGTGCAAGGGTGGGTCAGGTTTCTTCACTAATAGTCTTTTGGGGTAAGGTGGGAGATTAATTTATTGGGGTACTTGTACATGCTGAGAAGTGATTGGAATAGGAGGAGAGGCCTCTTTTTATGCAGGGGTGGTTTGAGTGTTTTCTTCCTCAGAATGATTATCATTTTCTTCCTGAATTATTACTGCAGGATCTGATTGGTTTACAACTTTCCCCGATCGTAGTTGAATTTCATAGGTGGGGAAGGTTTGAACTTCTATATTCTACACAGGGTGGGTGGGTCGATTATTGGGGTTAGGGATTGGCTGGCCAGGGATTGTTGTTGGTCTTGGAGGATTGTGGGCAGCTTGGTTTTGTGGTTGTTGATTGGCATTTATAGATACTTGTTGTTGTTGATTAGGGTTCAAGGGGGTTGTAAATTGCTGTTGTATAGGAGGTGGGAGTAAAGCTTGCATCTGTGGTGGGTTGAATCCAGGTAGTAATTTGGAAATGTTTGCAGGGTACTGTGGATATGTAGGGTAAGAGGGATTTCCATACATAGGTCCCCTCCAACCTTGTTGCCAAGG
This sequence comes from Picea engelmannii, assembly GCA_009831015.1. Taxonomy (NCBI): domain Eukaryota; kingdom Viridiplantae; phylum Streptophyta; class Pinopsida; order Pinales; family Pinaceae; genus Picea; species Picea engelmannii. The sequence continues at coordinate 531,680 of ML776597.1, read as the reverse complement.
TTGAGTTTGCTGAGGTGTCCATTATGGATAGGTCACTGGGGAAGGGCCCCATTTTTGTTGTTGATATTGTATATTAGGATCATAAAATGTATTGGGATTTTGGGCTCTCCATGGTCTTCTAGAAGGGTATGGTTGTTCTTGTGAGACTCCTCCTCCCCTATACATGGCTTGTAGCTCAAGCAAGGTTGGACACTCAGATGTGGGGTGTTCTAGT
>ML776597.1:520166-531416 GCA_009831015.1 Picea engelmannii | reverse complement strand
GGATCATAAAATGTATTGGGATTTTGGGCTCTCCATGGTCTTCTAGAAGGGTATGGTTGTTCTTGTGAGACTCCTCCTCCCCTATACATGGCTTGTAGCTCAAGCAAGGTTGGACACTCAGATGTGGGGTGTTCTAGTGTACATAAACCACATATTTATATGACATTTAATGGGCATTCTTTCTTGTTGTTGTGCTTCTTTCGGCATTTATGACAAAATATTGCTAAAGAAACTTCTTCTTCTTGTTTCTTTTTTAGTTTCAGAGTATCTAACTGGTTACTTATTGTGCTCAAGATGTCTATTTTAAAGTTCTCCAATAAGTTTCCTAACTCAGTTCTGGCGACAGTCCCTGAGATTTGTTTTGTATTTCTGCTAAAAGGATCTCTTGGTCCTTTTCCTGTTTTAACTTGTCCTCTTGAGTATCTCCTATAGTAATCTACAATTTCTGAAAAAGGTTTTTGGTGTACATCTCCTGAACTCAACAAGTTTAAAACTTCTATGCAATCATCTCTAAGACCTTTCAAGAATACAATTCTTACTACAGCTGGGTCTGTGGTGAATAGTTTTGACTTTTGATAGTTGTATAAGAACCTTTCTAAGTAGTCTTCAGGGATTTCATCTTCTGTTTGTTGCATTTTAAAAATGTCATTTTTAACATTATCCTTACAATAGTCTTGGTATTTTCGTAAAAACGTGTCTTTCATTTGATCCCAAGAAAGGGTTGTATTCTATCCTAAGCTCATGAACCATCTTAAGGATGAATCTTTCATTGTAGCAGGAAAAAGCTTAAGTTTTTGGGCATCGTCTGAGTAGTTATAGCTTCTACATAATATGTCAAACTTGAATAAAAATAAATCTGGATCTTTAGTTGACATACCTCTGAAAGTGGGTAACGATGATAGTGGGATATTCTTCATGCTGATGTTTTTGGAAATATCCAAGATTGGAAACCCAAAAGTCTCGGTCCCTGTGGCTGCATTTCCTTCTTCTTCTGCCATTCTATTGATGGATGGTTCATAAACTGGATTTTCTATGTCTCCTAAATGTTCAACAGACTCACATTCTGCCTGTCCCAATACTGATTCTTCCATTTTAGGTTCTCCTTCTAGAGCCTCGCTGGCTCCCCTTGAATTTTCTGTTGGTGGAATTTTTCCTGCACCAGTGTCAGTTGGATTAGTGGGGGGGGGTTGTTTTTGAATCTTTGGAGCTTACAAATCTACCCTTATTATCTCTATATCTATGCATAAAATGGAAATTTTATTCTTTAACTGAATTGAAATCCTAATTCTATCTAGAAGGTAAGAAGGAAACTTGGCTTCGGAGAACCCCACTCTAGTGGCCACGTGGCTCTTCACTCATGTCTTAAACATTTTATCCTCCTCCCTCAAGCAGCCTTAAAATTTTTTATACAAATAATCTAGGCTAAAAATCACTTCCTACCATTTGCAACTCCCCGATAATGGTGCCAAAATGTTGTGTTGCTTATATGTTTAGTATAATGCACTCATTAATTATCAATCCGGGATTCGTAATCAACAGAGTTATAAGACACCAGTAAGAAAGGTAATTTCTAATGTCATGAGTATAGAATTAAACTAGATTATGCATGCTGGAAACAAATCAAAATAGAAAACTGCAATGCACTTTGGTTGTCTTTCACAGAGAGGCTATCCACTCCATTATGGCACATGCAAGTATGAGATGGAGTTGGTTTGACAGATCAACTCTGCTATCTAACCCATAAAACTAACTATGCAATCCACACTTCTGAAAGGGAAATCACACATCAATCATCAAGACATAGCATGGGTAGTTCAATAGTCAATATACTGAGTATGTTGTGGTTCACAATGTGCTGTTGTGGACTTCACTAGTTCTCCTTCAAATATGTCTGACCACTGCTGCCAACATTCATGTCTAAAAAGCAAATTCATAAAAACAAAGCATATGAAAAAATAGAGCAAGTAAGGATCTCTAAACGATTATATAATGGAAATCCTAGTCTAAGTTGTACTGCTATCATCTAACAGAGTTAAAGCTTCAACTGATTTAATGTTTACACTACTGAAAACAAATGCTAATGCTAATCTATGAAGATGTTGACCTTTGTTGGGTGGTGGGCCCTTGCCACTTCAACAGGTCAGCCACTGAAGTCTACAGCAGGCTTGTCTTCAACCCACACATTACTCTCACTCAAATCTCAAAATATAACATCGAACTTTTGTTAACAACTCAACTCATATTCAATTATAGACAATCAATACATGGAGATAAATGGCATTCTTCTATTAGTATTCACTCAGAATATGTCCTGCAATATCATACACTATTTCATATGCTGGTAATATGCTAACTCTCCTACACTTCCACCATCCTTGCCACGACTATTTAATAGTCTTAGTCGTGAAACACAAGGAGGTGAAATGATTTGCAAATCAGTCAAATGTTTAAATTTAATTATTTGGTTACATCTTTTAGCTTCATCCTCATGACATGAAGTGCATGAGGATGAGGCAATCAACAAATCTTTTCTAACATAGCCTTGCTAAAGCAAATAAACATCCACCAATTGTCTTGGGTGATCTGGAGATAAACTTGGTACATTTGGTTCTCTATATTGGTACCGGATCATGACAGGTAGATGGTAGCGGATCACAACAGTGTGCAAATGGTGGTACCAGATCATGACATTACATGGCCATTGGTACCAGATCGCAACAGATGAGATTTTAGTACCAGATAGCTGAGCTAGTACAGGAAGGCTGGATATCTAGAGGTTAAAGATTATACATGGTAAATTGAAGCATTAGTACATGAAATATTTAATTCCTTAACTTCAATAAACCACAAAATGCATGAATTAACCATACTTTACCTTATGACCTTATCACTGGCTAATGGTAGCGTTCTTGTCATTCACCCAAGCTTTAGGTAGGCCAAAAAGGTATAGATGAAGAGTATAATAGGGTAATGGAGATGTCAATTTCGGGTCTCAACAATGGCACAGACGATTGAGCCATCTTCATCATGGAGCCTTGAAAATCATGCAACAAATATCTACTGGACTTCCAACGAGAACACTTGCTCGGTCAGATTAGTGCAAGGGTTGCACCATGGGGAAGTATGTAAATTCCACCTTTCATGAAAAGGAGAACTATGCTCGGTGATCATGGAGAGAATTCACACAGACGTGTGTGGACCATTCTCGGTTGCTTCAACAACAAAACATAAGTATTATTTTATTTTTGTTGATGACTTTTCTCGTAAATGATGGATCTTCTTCATGTAGAAGAAGGATCAAACATTCTCAAAGTTCTGTGAGTTTAAAGCATTGGTGGAGAAAGAGTCAGGGAAGAAAGTGAAGGCTCTGAGGAGCGATAATGGTGGAGAATATATCTCTAATGAATTCAAAGACTTCTATAGAAAATAAGGAATTCAAAGAGAAATCATAGCACCTCATAACCCACAACAAAATGGGGTCGCGGAGAGGAAGAACAAAACGATCGTGGGTGCAGAACGAGCGATGTTTCATGATCAGGGCCTACTAATACATTTGTGGGTGAAAGCATGCAACACTGTAGTTTATGTGCAAAACCGTTGTCCTCATAGAGTACTTGGCATGAGTACACCTAAAGAAGATTTCACTGATAAGAAACCTAATGTTTCTCATTTTAAGATTTTTGGCTCATTTGTTTATGTGCATGTGACCAAGAACACCAGGAAGAAGCTGGAGCCAACTGCTGAAGTTGGGATATTTGCAGGGTACATAGAAACACCCCATAATTATCGTGTGTATTTTCCTAATAGTAAGATGACTGTTATGCGACGGGATATAAAATTTGATGAGGGGAAAGCCATGTGGTTGTCTCTTGAGAGGGAGCTATACTTGCATGCAGAGGAGGAATTGTTGGTTCCCAAAGATGAGTCTCAAGATGTGGATCAGCCACATGAGGAGGTTCATGGAGTGGAGGAAGCCACTCATGTAGATCCATCCATTAGAAATGGTAGAAAGCGCACCATGAAAGATGATAGATTGAGACTAGATGCTGCACAGAATGTAGGAGTGCCTACTTCACAGCGTAGACAGAGACAATATCCTGATCGATTTACTGGATACATGGCTCTCATGAGAAAATGTATTGTGACTGAACCATCTTCCTTTCAGGAAGTAGTGCAGGATCCCACTTGGGTTGATGCAATGGTGGAGGAGTATGACTCCATTGTCAAAAATAGTGCATGGGAAATTGTCCCAAGACCGGTTGACAAATCAGTGTTAGGTTCGAGATGGATATACAAGGGTAAGATTTTAATCATTGTTCTTTATGTTGATGATTTAATACTGACTGGTGATGAGCAACTGATACACTCATGCAAGGAGGATCTTGCAAAGGAGTTCAAGATGAAGGATATGGGCCTTCTTCATTATTTCTTTGGATTGGAAATATGGCAGCGAGATGGTGAACTTTTTGTGTCTCAAGGAAATTATGCAAGGGAGATACTGGGTAAGTTTCACATGGAGGGATGCAAACCCATGGATACTCCTCTTCCAGGAAACTGGAAGAAAGAGGATGCTACTTCTAGAGAGGTAGTGGATGCTACTATCTATCGAAAGTTAGTGGGTTCGATAATGTATCTAGTGAACACGAGACCAGACATTTGCTATGCAGTTAACCAGTTGATTCAAGCGATGGTTAAGTCTACCAAGCTCTTTTGGAAGGTGGGTAATCATGTCCTAAGATACCTAAGGGGAACATATGAGTATGGATTATGGTACAGATAGCCAGATGAGGTGAAGTTGCATGGATTCACATATGCAGATTAGGTGGGCATCCCAATGGACATAAAGAGCACATCAGGGGGGATATTTAGTATTGGATCTACAGTTGTTTCTTGGTACAACAAGAAGCAGATATCCATTGCACTCAGTTCAGTGGAAGCAGAATACATGGAAGCGAGTCAATATGCAAGTGAGGCTATCTAGATGAGAAAGATCTTGGTTGGTTTGTTTGGTTCTCATTTAGATGCGACAATGATTCATTGTGATAATTAGAGTTGCATTAAACTCTCTAGTAATCCTGTTTTTCATGATAGATATAAGCATATAGATATCCGGTATCATCATATCAGAGTTTGTGTGCAGTGGAAGATCATGTTGCTTCAGTACATTCCTATGGAATATCAGGATGCAGACATTCTGACAAAGGCGCTCACCAAGAGAAAATTCGAATACCATAGAGACAGGATCGGGGTGAAGGATAGTACCTTTCTTGTTGAGAGGGAGTGTTGAGATTCAACAAGAAGATCCTAGTGAAAATTATGCACCTACACTAGGATGGAGTCTCAGGCTATTTTTAGGTGGAAGTCTATTTTTAGATGATGAGCAAATTCTATTTATAGATGATGTCTATTCATAGATGGTGAGCAAATTCTATTTATAGAAGTATATCGACTATTATTATCCCTTAATAATAGTTGGACAATAAATAATTAGTCTATTCTCAATGAGCACTTAGAAATAGTTAACTGAAGTGGAAAATCAGTTAGCTATAGGAAATTCTAGTTCAAAGGTTGATTGGTGGGACATGCAAGTCGAATTAGTTGTAACTTGTTGATTCGAAGTTGTAACATCGTTGGATGTGTAGTTATGTGAGTTGTGAAGTAGTTTAACTTAGTTAAGTGAGTTAAGCTCAATTGTACTAGTTTTAATTGAACTTACACTAGTGACAGATCAGTGAATTGATTATTAATTAATTCACAATCATTGATCTCACATGCAACTGAAGATTTACCACTGTTAACTACATGCATGTCAGATCCAGTGGAGACCCAGTTGATATAACAGGTGAACGGGACAATTTGACTATCAATTGTGACATTAGTGAGTGCACTCATGCAACCACACACACAATGGATGTGCCCATGAGGATTTCGCAGCCTAGGCAAGAGGAATTCATTCATTGCAAGGATTTCCATTAGCAGGGAATTACGTAGAGGAGGCAGGCTGTCTAGAGGCAGTAAATTGGCACATGCATTTGCCAATTTTTGTATGACAGTGTGAGACAATTGTATATTGTACTGAGAGATCTTGGATTAGAGTTTTGTATGATATTGTTTCATGATCCATGATATATACATAATATATGATAGTGGGGTTTTTATCTTTATGCTTTCCCGGTAAAACATCTATGTTATGTGTGATTGACCTTCTTCTTGATATTGCAATTGGCGACCGTGTTTTAAATTCTGCAAGATTTATAGTAGAAGTGATTATGTATTTAACAGTGGAATATAATTGTTAGATTAGGAGAATCCAAGCAATACATAATTTGTATTAAAATTTCTATAAAATCTCCCAGAGGAAAAACTTTGAAGTGAATGATCTGTTGTCGCATGTCCCCGCCAATGGATGGTCCAGATTCACTTCGAGACTTCGGCATATTCGACACTTTGGCATTTCATCACTTCAGGACTTCGACGCTTCGGGACTTCGACACTTCAGGCCTTCGACACTTCGGCGCTTCGGGACTTCAGCACTTTGGGACTTCAGCACTTCGGCGCTTCGGGACTTAGGCACTTCGGTGCTTCGGGACTTCGGCACTTCAGGGATTTTTAATGATTGAAATCCACAATCTTTCGGAGCACTGAATCCTGAAGTGAGGGATCTACCTCCACGTGTCCCCTTGGCTTGGATGGCTTGGATTACTTTGAGAGTTCAGGCTTTGTGTCTTCATGAACTTTGCTCGCTTCTCATTTCAAAACCCCCAAATCCCATTTCCATGAACCCTCAGATCGATTGCCACCCGTCCCCCTCAAGATTAATGACTCATGCATGCTTTGAGCCTTCAAGGATTTAAATGGAGCTATATTTCATGCAACTTTGAAATCCTGAATACCCAGGGTCCTTTAATCTAGAATTCTCCTCGAATATCCATCGCTGACAAAATTCAACCTGTCTGCTACTTGTGCTTCGATCCCGAAATGGACTGCCATGAAAGCTGCGCCTAGTGTCCATGGTTGCGACCTGAGTGAACAAGGACTTGGATGACTTACTATGGGTTGGTGAAAATAGAGAGAATTGTGACTAAATCAAAGGAGACGAGTGTTCATCCTTAGAGAAAAACAAAGAGGTTTAGGGCCGAGACTTCCTTTGGGTAAGACATCAAGGGGAATCAGGGCACTCGAACAAAAAAGGGGAAAACAAAAAATGACTTTAACAGTCGAAGGGGAAAAATTCAAGATCTGGCCTACGAAAAGGAGAGAGACAGGGAAAGGATATAGACTTAGGTATTCATAATAGATCCATATGACTCTTGACAATCTTATGTGATAACAAGTCCCAAATCCAAAAACTCCTTCAATTGCATTTTCAACTTCTGCAATTCAGGTATTGACATCCAATATGGCATTCTTGCTATCAATTCAGTTCCAAGTTTCAAGTCTATCGTAAACTCCAACTCTCTTTTGGGTGGTAAACTTGACAACTCTTCTAGAAATAAGTCTGCAAACTCTTGTACTACATGAAGGTTTTCTAATCCTTCTGCCTCTCCCTTTCCATTTAGTGCTAATATTTCATATATCTTTCATCCTTTGTGCATGCTCTTCAGCAATTGTAGGAAAGAAATAAACCTAAAGGATACTCCTTGGGATATTCCTACAATTACTCTACTCTGTCCCAAATCACCCGTCAAACTTAACTATTTTTTCTTACAGTTAAGTATTGCATCATGCAATTCCAACTAGTCCATACCAATCACTATGTCATAACATCCTAAGATCGTGACATAAAGATCTAACTTCGTTACAAAATATCCCAAGTTAATGATACAGTCTGTAACCTTTCCTCCAACCTTTTGTTTGGCACCCGATGCCATTTCTACATATCTGAACTCATCCTGCTAGACTTCCTTTACCTTAATTCTCTTTAGTGTTGCACTAGAGATAAAGCTCTTTGTAGAACCTAGATCTATCAAAATACCAAAATGTTGGGTATGTGTTATATTCTTTGCATGTGTGTGTGTGTGGGCACGTCAGATATGACAACTGTGTCTGACGATCCAATTTTTTTTTGGGTGGTTTTTTGCTATTTTTAGCGGTTTACTAAAAATAATCTCATTTTTAGGGATTAGGGTTTTGGTATCTACGAAATACCTAAAAAAATTGTATATATTGTATAGTGAATGGTGAAATTCGATATAATGAATATAAGAAAGGTTTTCCCGGTTGAGGGTTTCTGGTATAAATCTCTGTGTACTATGTGAATGAGCCATTGATTAATTTATGTTTTTCTTAAGAATCTATATGCATTTCTTTACTTCGTAGGTTTAAAACTTACATGTGGTATCAGAGCTCATTTTTGGCTTCAGAGGGATGCCTTTGTTGTTGAGGGTTTGGCTCATTCTTGATAGATAAATTTTATCTTGGGTCTGTGATAAACTTGGGTTTAGTGGGAGCTTTTGCAGTGGTGATTTGAGTGTAGAAAGAGGAATGGCAAGCTCTTCTAGAATCGAGATAGAGAAGTTCAATGGTAAAAACTTTGAGCTATGGAAGCTGAATATGGAGGACCTTATTGTAGACAAAGAACAATGGATCACTGTGGATCCTGGTACACAGCCTACTGGTACACCATCTACTAGCACACAGGCTACTGGTACACAACCTACTAGTGCAAAAACTATTAGTACACCACCTACTGGTATGTCGAAGGAATATTGGGAGACATTGGATATAAGAGCAAGGAGTACTATTCGACTCTGCCTAGAAGATTCGATGTTGTTGAATGTATCAGGAGAATATATAGCCAAGGAACTATGGGATAAGTTGGGGAATTTGTATCAATCAAAGTCCCTGGTAAACAAGTTGTTTCTTTGAAAGAAGTTGTATCATATTAGGATGGAAGATGGAGATTCTGTGACAAAACATCTAAATGCCTTTAATACTTTGGTAAGTCAACTTGGCTCTGTTAATATTACGATTGCAGAAGAAGATAAGTGCATTACTTTGTTATGTTATTTTCCAAACTCATGGGATAATCTGGTTGTAGCAATAGGTAGTACCACTCAATCTACATTGAAGTATGAGGATGTATTTGCATCTTGGTTATTTGAAGAGATGAGGTGAAAAAGCATGGATGGTCACAACACAAATTCTTTATTTGTAAGAGGGCATACCCAAGACAGGAACCCTGGTAAGCCTTCGGGGTGGAGATCTAAATCTACAGGTATATCTAAGTCTCCAGGAAAATATTTGAGGAAATGATGGAAGTGTGGTAAAACAGGGCATTATAAGAAAGATTGCAAGTCTAAGAAGGTTGAAAAACCAAAGGGATCGGATAGTACCTCTTCCATAGAGGCAAAAACCTCCACTGAAGAAGGAGGTGATGTTTACCTGGAATCTACAAGTACACATGAAGACCGTGATGTATGGTTGATCGACTCAGGTGCATCATACCATATGACTCCTCACAGGGAGTGGTTCTCTGAATATGAAAAATACGATGGTGGTGATGTATTCCTAGGAGATGTCTCGACAGTAAAAATCCTGGGATGTGGAAGGGTTAAGTTGTTGCTAAAAGATGGAAGGATTATAACTCTCCCTGGGGTTCTACACATTCCAAAACTAGCCAGGAGCCTAATATCTATAAGGAAGATGGATGATGTATGAGTGGATACTGTATTTGGAAAGAACACCTGCAAGATGGTACGAGGAGCAATGGTGTTGATGAGGGGAGTTCGGTGTGGAACTCTGTACAAGTTGTTGGGAAGCACTTATACTAATGGGTGTAACAGTTCTGTTGTCCTTGAGCAGAAAAATAAATAATACAAGACCAATATCGTCCCTGAAAAGAAGACCATGATGTGGTATCAAAGACTAGGGCATATTGGAGAAAAGGGCCTTCGAACACTACATGGTAAAGGCATGGTTGGAGGTATGTCTAATTGCACTCTGGATTTTGATTTCTGTGAACATTGCATATATGGTAAACAAAATTGAGTAATATTCCCATCTGGTGCTACAAGAGCAAAGGGGATCTTAGAGTTGATACACAGTGATGTGTTTGGACCTGTTTCTGTTCCATCCCTAGGTAAATCTATTTATTATGTTTCATTCATAGATGATTTTTCAAGGAACACATGGATTTATTTTCTTAGAAAGAAATCTGAGGTATTTAATAAATTTAAAGAGTTTAAGGCTCTGATAGAAAACCAGAGAGAGAAGAAAATAAAATTATTGAGAACATATAATGGTGGAGAGTTTTTTGGAAATGAATTCGAAGAATTTTGTAAGAAGTGTGGTATAGCAAGGTAGAAGACTACTCCATACTCTCCTCAACAGAATGGAGTTGCAGAAAGGATGAACGGGACATTGATGGAAAAATCAAGGAGCATGCTCAGTGGTGCCGGGTTAGGACAAGAATTATGGGCAAAGGCAGTGGGTACATAATGTTACCTGGTCAATCTATCACCTTCATCAACGTTGGATGATAAAACTCCACATAAGGTATGGTTTGGAAAGAAACCCTCTCTTCAACATCTTAGAGTGTTTGGTTGTGATGCTTATGTACATGTTCCAAAGGAAAATAGGAGTAAGCTAGATAAAAAGGCCGAAAAGTGTATCTTTATTGGTTATAAAGATGGTGTGAAAGGTTATAAACTTTGGAACCTAGAAACCAAGAAGACGGTTTGCAGTCAAGATGTTGTGTTTATAGAGGTAAAAGATGTGTCCAAACAGGAATTCCTACCAACACAAGATGAACCTGAGAAAATAGAGCTTGAGTTGGATGATGCAAAATCTGAATCATCTAAAGAAGAGGAAGCAGAAGAAGAACCTCATAACCCAGTATTGAGGATATCAGTGAGAGATAGAAGGCAACCCAAAAGGTATAGTCCACCTGATTTTCGTTCCAATTTTTCTTTATCTATTACTGATGATGATCCCAGAACTGTCAGGGAAGCAGTGAATTCAGAGGATAGTAAACTTTGGAAGAAGGCCATGGTTGAATAAATGGATGCCTTGGATATGAATGAGGCATGGGATATAGTTGAGTTTCCAACTGGAAGAAAATCTATTGGTAGCAAATGGTTGTTTAAGAAGAATTTTAATGCACAAAGTAAAGTGGAGAAATACAAAGCTCGGTTAGTAGCAAAAGGTTATTCCCAGGTAGAGGGAATTGACTTTGGTGATATTTTTTCTCTTGTTGCTAAGTTAACTTCTATTAGATTTCTTTTATCTATTGTTGTTGCTTTTGATCTT
>ML776597.1:474380-493976 GCA_009831015.1 Picea engelmannii | reverse complement strand
ACATCACATTAAAATCACAATGTAATACAAGTGGGTACCTGTTACACATCAAAATGCCACACTTAAGTACCTCACCCTAAGTGTCACAAGTGTCGTAAAAGTGTCATATGCACCTTGCTAAGTGTTGCACACACCTTGAAACCATGAAATAACATATGTCACAATCCCTAGTTGATGTGGATGAGAAATATATTATATGAAGGTCAAAATACTATGTGCACATGAATTATTTATTAATATTCATAAAAAAAGAAATTAATTTAGTCTGAGAATCCTCCTCACATTTAGTTTCCTAATTTCAAGGAGAGTTTGAGAATCTCATGGATGGTTGAGATATTTTCTCAAACCAAAATCCTAATTTGGTGGATCTTGAGAGATATTTTCTCCCTAAAAATCTTGGAGATCCCATTTTAGTGGATCTAGTGAGTGATATTCTCCATGGTGGTTAAGCCTCCAAATCCTATATAATTAGGGATTTACATGGAGAAGAGGGGGAAGCGGGAAGCTTTTCGATATCCAACTTATGATCTTGGTAGCATCATGCAAGGGATGGATGAGAGGAACTTGGAGAGGTTGTTGCAACTGCATTAATCGTGGTTCATAAGTATTATCTTTGGGTTCTCATTTTAATATACTTGGACTATTTCCTTCAAGCTTGTGTATTCTTGCATGTGCTTGTCTATTGTTCTTTCGATCTTTGTAGATGAATTTATTTGATCTAATCTTGTAGAGTAGGAGTTCTTTGTTTCTCCTTGATGTCCATTGCATTGCAGGCATCAATTTGTGGTAAGGATTTTGGAGGTCAAGCTAGGATTGGAAGCAGTAAGGACAATCTTCATAACAAGGTGCATCACACCCTTTCTCCCCATCTCTCTTTCTGATTGGTTATACTAGATTCAAAGGGATGTTAGTGTACACTTGTGTTTTTTTGTCTTGGTATTAGGGGTCTGTAATCCAAGGGAAAGTTCACCTATCCAAAGGGGAATATTTGGGTAACAAAAATTGGAGACTCCACTGGGGAAGGACATTGAATTATCTTTCCTTGGATTGTTTGAACCTTTTCTTAGTTTGATCTTGTTTGGTCGATTGTGTTTTTATCCTTCCCTCTTACCCATGTTTCATCAAGCAGTAGTCATAGTTACCAAGCTAGTATTTGTTGAATTTTTTCTTTTTTATGCTTATTTTCAAGCATCTACATGACTAGCGCTCCCCCAGAGTGGCTACTAGGGTGTTGGTTATCTGATTAGCGATCCTTAGTGGTCTCTTAGGGAGCACTATAGTGCTTTGTCTCTTTGTTTTAGGGAGAATAGATCTCTTGTTTTGAGCAGATCCAGGAGAATCTTCCATGTTTTGCTCAGCCCTTTGTTGAAGGTATTTTTCACATAGTCTATACTTTTTCTTGTGACTTTGTTTAGGTTGAGGATATGGCTTCTTATCACTCTTTCCGTTGTCTTGTTTGATCCTGCTACCTTTTCCAAATTGCAAGATTGATTTTCCTTGTTTCTTCTTGGTTTCATTTGGGTCTTGCAAAAGTTTCTGGTTCCCTGAATGATTGAAGAGGTCTGCAAATGTTTGTTGGTCTTAAGTTGATTTTCAATTCTTTCCTTTTTGAATGATTTGAGACTTTATTCTTACCATAACCTAGCTTTGATTTCTCTTTCTTGTTGCTTGTTTTGTCAAGACTATTGAGTGATTTCTCTTTCTCCTTATCAATTTTTGGATTCTTCTCTGAACTTTCATGTATTCCTTGAATGCTTGTTGATTTTAGATTCCTTGATTGAGTGAGTTATCATACTTTTTTATTTCAGTTCCCGTTATCCTGTGAGTGCATTCTTTGTTTGAAATTATTTTTTTCTTCGTGTCTTTTGTATCTACATTCGACTCTTTCATTTTGATTGAAAGTAATGGAGCGTTAAAGGATTTGCATTTTCTTTATTTATATATTAGAATCAAACAAATAAGGTAGTTGCATTCTTGATTTTGAGTAGTGTTGATCTAGGTGGATATCGGTGGCCACCCACCTTTTCCAACTGGCTCAAAACAATTTTCTTGCAATTTTGGCAATTTACTATTTTTAGCAGTTTTAACTTTCGGGACCATTTTGAGGGCCTAAATGAAGGTTTTTAGGGATCAAGATTCCAAATGATAGCCTAAATCATAATAGATCCCCCTAAATGAATCTCCTCGAATATACCTTTCCAATGGGCTATCGTGTGCCCCAAATGGAGATTGTAGGCCAAAGTTACACCCTCGGGAAGTTGATACACCAAACTACCCAAAACGGGGTCCACAAAATTGTTGGCTTTTCATCTTCCATGGTTAGTGTTTTGGATTTTATTTATGATAAAAAATGCCTTTTGAGCCTCTTTGTAAAATCATCTTCTTGCGAATGCGAGTAGCGTACAGATCTCTTCTCAGAGATAAGCTGCCACCATTCTAGCAAGTCTTTCACTCTGTATTTTTACAGTCTTTGTACATTTTCACTCATTAATAGAAAATTGCATATTACTGAATCTTCGTGTTTAAGGTTGCATCTCTGATACATTTATGTTATATTATAGTATATCCGAGATATCTTTTTACATTGCTTTATTATATCTCCTCTCTCATTTCATGCCAAAAATAATCTGGATCAGTGGTATCAGAGCAGACTACTCTTGATCGTTTTTTTTCAGTGCATGTCCCTGACGAGGCCTGAGTATAGAAAGTTGGGTCTCAATCTTGTCTCTCTTGAAGACAATTTCTCTCGCACGCCCAATAAACACTCCACGGTGAAAGAAAAGAAAAATGATGGAGCATACAATTCTATCAATCTATTGCTTGAGAAATCTCTCATGTGACATGAGGAAGAAATGATGGAGAATTTTTCCCACATCCTTCAATGCCTACCGATAGCAACAGGCGCATCTTCATCAAACAACCAATTTGGAAACACCTCTCCTTTCAAGGTACAGGTTAATTTTGATATTCTCGTATTTGAAGGTCAGATAGATGCAGATGCCCTAGACAAATGGTTAAATCTGTTAGAAGGTTATTTCTATATTCATAATTTTTCCAACAGGGAAAAGATCACCTTCGCACTCCTTAAAGCTCTCCCCCATGTCAAATATTGGTGGGAAACTTACTGGGAGCAAAGTTCCACAGAGGAGTCTGGAATATATGGGGTCGAGCCCACTTGGGATTTTTTTGTGTATGCGGTAAAGGAACAATATTACCATGTTGGAAACTATGAGGACCAGTACATGAGATGGACCACACTGCAGCAAGAGAGGGGACAATAAGTTCTGGAGTTCACCAATACCTTCCATACCTTGTGCATCAAGCTGGGTATCAAAGACTTCGAATGACATTTGGTTCTGAAATACCGTGGGGCTCTACATAAATACATCCAAACTGAAATGGATTTTCTGGACATCTCATCACTCGGTGTTGCTTATCGATATGCTATTAAAATCAAGAATAAATTTAAGCATGAGAAAAAACGGGAGTTTGGGTTTGCAAATATACAACAACCAAAGCATGATAAAGATAACCCTAACAAACAGTCTCCCGAAAACCAGTCCAAGCCACAAGAAGAGAAGGGTCACATGAAGACAAAGAAGGACACCAGAAAATGGTGTGATTTCCACAAAATCCCTTGGCACAACAACGAGTAATGTCTCTCAAAACAATCATTGGTGGTTGAGATCAAAGACAAGGAGATGAACCATGATTCAAAATTTGATTCTAAAAATACTAGTAAAAGACAGATCATTGACGCAGACCCCACTGCTATTGTCGCAACTGCTACAATTCAACTAGAAGAACCCACAGATCCTGAAGAGGGGGAGCACCTTTTTCATTCACATATGTGAGTGAATGGGATCCCACTGCATTTTATTGTTGATAATGAAAGCCAGAAGAACCTCATCTTAGCAGAGGTCATCAAATAGTGGGGATTGTCCACAACACCACACCCGCAACCATACAACATCAGGTGGCTTCGCTAGGGATGAGATCTCTATGTCATCCAACAATGTTTATTTTCATACGACATCCAACCCTTCAAGGATGAGGTATTTTGTGATTTTTCCCCACTGGATGTATGTGATGTTCTCTTGGGCCAACCATATATGTGAAAACACCATGTTGTTTATGAGTCTTGACCCCACAATGTCATTGTTTCTCTGGGGGGTCATCTCTACAGAATACCAGAGGTAGTTCTGACTATTGTTCCACCTAAAAAGTGTCACAAGGTAGTATCTCATACTACAAAATTCAGCTTCTTCACAATCTATTCAAAAGGTGAATAGAAGGATATTGCAACCACTACAGCCTCGGCCCAAGCACCTTCTATCCAATAGAAGCAGGTCGAAAAGATTGCAGAAAAGTGTAAAGATTCCTTCTTCACACAAGAATCTCATGTATCCATTCTGGTTAAAAAGGTCCAACCCTTCCAACCACATGTTCGTGACAACCTTCAACAAGCTAAGCAACACAACTTCTCCAACAAGGCAAGCAACTCATCAAGATGCAGATTCAGCAAATGATTTTCCCTCTCCCCCAGGAACTCAATGCAATGAAGAAAATTTATTACAAAGGAGGGAGGATTGATTTAGGTGGATATTGGTGGCCACCCACATTTTCCAACTGGCTCAAAACAATTTTCTAGAAATTTTGGCAATTTACTATTTTTAGCAATTTTAACTTCTAGGGCCATTTTGAGGGCATAAATGAAGGTTTTTCAGGATCGATATTCTTAATGGTATCCAAAGACATTATTGAGCTCTCTAAATGAATCTCCTCAATGATACCTTTCCAACTAGCTATCGTGTGCCCCAAACAGAGATCGTATGCCAAAGTTATGCCCCCGGGAAGTTGATACACCAAACTACCCAAAACAGGGTCCACAAAATTGTTGGCTTTTCATCTTTCGGGGTTAGGGTTTTGGATTTTATTTATGATAAAAATGTCTTTGGAGCCTCATTGTAAAATCATATTCTTGCGAATGCAAGTAGCAGACACATCTCTTCTCAAAGATAAGTTGCCACCATTCTAGCGAGTCTTTCATTCTGTATTTTTATAATCTTTGTACATTTTCGCTCATTAATAGAAAATTGTGTATTACTGTATCTCTATGTTTATGGTATTAATAGAAAATTGTGTATTATTGTATCTCATTCCATGCCAAAAATAATCTGGATTAAGTGTAGATAGGTAGATTGCATTTGGGAATTGGGTGTTTTTGTTGAAGAAAGTTGAACCTCTTCTCCATCCCACATGTAGGATTCATTGAATAAAAATATTTGCATCTCATTATTTTGCATTATTTTGGATTCGAGTCTAAAACATCATAAGTTTCACTTTCACACCCTTGAGTAAACAACAAACCTAAAATGAAGCACTTATAAAATTGATCTGACACTTATATTATCTGGTAGAGAACCTACATTAGCTTAAAGTGTAGGGATTTGGAATAGGTTGTGAGGATTAATTTCCAAAGACATCATACAAACATAGAATCTTGTGCTAGGGATCGATAAATCCAATTGTTTTTATAAGCATAGTCAGGATCTCCCCCCCACACAGGGGTTAAACACGAGGTCACATGTGGAAGATAAATGAAGATTTCCCCTCCGAAGTTTAACTCATGTAGCAAAAAGATCATATATTGGGGGTTCTTCCTGAGAAACGACTGGTTTCATTTGGTCTCGGAGCTTCGTGAATCCAAAATCCATTCGGGATTCTCAGTAGTATTCCGGTCCACTTTTCTTCATTTCTCTTGAATAATTTTGAACTTGTTATCCTGCCCATATGTTCCTTTCCGACTGTCGACTGCACCCTCTCAAAGGATGACTACGAGTTGGTAACCTTAGTGGTATATATCTATAGGGTTGATACGCAAGGTTATGATGAAGGGTAGTCTTTGTCGTACCAGGGTCATACATTGGTCAAACTCACTCAGGCTCCTTGGAGGGTACACCCACGGGTAAAATCGTGTGGGAACTTGCACCAAGGTGTAAGTCCGTTAATATGGTCACAAATGATCCACCCGCTCTATCCTAGCCCCTTCCTATATTGATCTCACAATTTTGGATTTCATCACCAACTAGTGGTTTCATTGTGGGAAGGTTTGTTTGATTGTTTTCTTCTTAGATTTATAGCGTGTGTTTTCTATTTACCTTAGTGGACCTTAGGTCGAGTCAGTTTCAATGGCATAAATTCCTTGGAGTACCAATGAAGGAACCCCTTTTCTCAAGGAACCTTTCGCCTTTCATTCTTTTGGAAATGTTGGTCCTCTGTGCATTGCCACATTGAGTCTTCCGAGACTCACCATCGGGTTACCGGTTTGGTTTTTTCCCACTCCAGTGATCTCAACTTTTCCCAGTGCTTCAAATGTAGCTAATGCTTCATATGTAAGAACACCACCGAAAAATGAACCTCATGTCAACCTTTCGCCTTCTTCACCTGTCATGTCTCCTTCCCTTTCTCCTTCTTCACCTTGTGAAATATCTAAAGAAAGTATCTAGGTTGATAAGAAGAAGAAGAAACAGAAGGGGAAGAAGAAGAAGAATCATAAAGAGACCAAGCCTCCAACTGCATCAGGTCATGTTGGATTCTAGCAACCAACTAGTGTTAATTGTACTGGGAGTGTTGATAAAGTCGACAAGTCTAAAACGAAGAATCCTAAACCCAAATTCCCTTGCAGGATTTGTGAGGGTGATCACTTTCTGAGGGATTTCCCTAGTCTCCCCAAGGTATTAGAAATGTGGTATTCCACATTATCAACCCCTGCTGAACATGCTAGTGACACCCCATCAACTAGTGACGTTAAGGTTGGTAAGAGGACTATAAATGCCAAATTTCCTTGTATGTTATGAAACGGTGATCATTATTATCACCTTTTCCCTCATATGGATGAGGATTCTTATCTTTTGGAAAATATTCAACTTCCAACTGGTTATCATGATAAGATCTCTCCCAAACTGTCATTAGTTGATGAATTGGTAAATCTGGTTCCATCCCCGGTTAGTTCAGTTGATCAAGTGGTCAATCTAGTTTCATCCTTGGTTGAACCACTAACCCAAGTAGTTGATCCAGTTCCATCATCGATCAGACTGACTCTTCATTTGAAGAGTGCCAAAGTGGTTGATCCCGTTCTTTCATCGATTGATCCCACTTCCCCCTTGAAGAGTGAAACCCATGTGGTCGATCCCACTCCTCATTCAAAGAGTGAGGATGTCGCTCATGTCTACCTCATTAATACTAATTCACCCGAATAAGGGGGCACTCCACCCGTCCCGATGGCACCCCCTTCAAGCAATCAAATGATTTCTATTAATTAGAATCATTTGATAGAACCCCATCTTCCTTCTTATGTGTCTTTCCAAATCACCATGCAGGTTTGTGATAGGAATATTCCTAACACTATAATAAACGAAGGTGCTTCTGTTAGCATCTTATCTGTGAATGCTTGGAAATATTTTGGTTCCCCGTAGCTTGCGTCCATGACTCAGAATCTGTTGACCTTTTATAGAAAACTTAGTCAAACTTTGGGGATCCTTCCTCAGTTTCTGGTTACTTTGGGAGGAAAAATGGTCTATGTCGATGTGATGGTAGTTCAAAACTCCTTGGACTTTAACCTGCTCCTCGGGTGAGACTATGTCTACGTTATGAGATCTTTTGTGTCCACTCTCTTTCAAGTGATATGTTTCCTTCACAATAGAAACATAGTAACAATCAACCAACCTTCATTCATTGACGCTCATCTCATGGTAAACCATTCACATTCCTTGAACGCTCCATACATACCAATGATGTCTACCCTACCTCAGGTTAATTATGTAACGACCTACCCCATGCATTCAACCCCGCATGAGAGGGAATCTCTCCCTTCTCCTAAATTATATCTGGTAGTTGACATGGTCATCTCTTTGATAGGGATATTAGGGTCGGATCTCCCTACCCTTATCGAGGCCATCGACATGTATTCCTTCCAGAGTGTTTTTATTCCATCTAGAGAAGATCTCCTGGAAGCCATGGATGACGTTTGTCCCTTGACATGTATTCCTTTCAGAGCATTGTCCTCTTGGAAGCCATGATCTAAGGAGAGGTATTGAGCATAGTTTTTTTTCTCTATGGAAAGCTCGTTAAAAAATGAAATAGAGGTCTTGAGCATAGTTTTGTTTCTTTGTGGCAAGCTCATTAAAAAATGAAACAAAGGTCTTGAGCATAGTTTTTTTTCTATGTGGCAAGCTCGTTAAAAAATGAAACAAAGGTTTTGATTATAGTTTTGCTTCTCTATGTAAAGCTCATTAAAAAATGAAACATAGGTCTTGAGCATAGTTCTTTTCATGTGTTAAGCTCGTTAAAAAATGAAAAATTTACCTCTCCTATCAAGTCGAGTCTTTTCACTAGATATCGTAGATATTGAGTCGATTCTTTAGCTATATCTCATAGATTTCAAGTCGAGTCTTTCATTAGGTATCATATTTGAACCTCGTCTCACCACTTAAATGGAAAGCCGGGCTGGACTATCAACAAGTTGGTTATTCTAAAGGTTCCTACTGAAACACATTTGTGTCTGATAGAAGCTCGTGTCTGACAAAAGACTGCATGCACAATCTGCTAGAGAACATGAAGACGTAAAGCCTTGAATGCAAAGACTCGAGCATACCTCTACTATTAGTGGAAAATTATTCTGAGTATATACGAGTCATTTTGATATTTTTGTAGAAGTCGTCAACTGGTTGAGCCAGAGCTCCCAATTTTGTAATGCTTGTGATTCCAGAACCGTTCTCTGGTTATGTAATCGATTTGAGACTTTCATATTAATAGAAGTCATCTTCCTGGTTCTTTTCATTTTGTCTGTAAAAGCTGTTTAAAAAAATCGGGCATGGATGATCCAACCGAGGATCATTATGTGGTTATAATGGAGGTTTTATTATATCTGCATCATGATCGGTTTTACTCATTTCCCTGTGTTGTCTTTTCCCTCTTACACTGGATGGCTCAGGCATGGAAGATCCAATCAAGCCGTTAAGCTCTAGGATGATGGAGGTTTGATCATTATGTTGTTTTAACTATGTTTCTTGCACCATATTTCAGTGTTTGAGGCTTGGGCTCCATAATTCTCTTGAGTTCAAGATTTTCCTCCTTGAGCTGTTGGAAGGCCTGATGCCCATAGTAGTATCATTCACCTCTCTCACTAAGTCTTCCCTCTTCTCTCTCTTTAACTCAATTTACTAACTGGAGTTAATGTGGCCCTCACTTATCTGTGCATTTCTTGTCCAGTTCTGTGTTGAGCATTATTCATATTTTGAGTTTTGTTCATTGAATTCCATCCATATAAAACCAACATCCACCTAAACTCTGATGGGTACTGGGATTACCTTCTCTACAATCAGAGGGTAACTTCCAGTGATAACATTTCTAGCATCGTTGTCGGGGAATGAATTGAAGACCTTTCCCTGGGATAGAACAACAAATATCTTATGATTCTGAAGGTGCATCAGATATCAAAACCATTGAAGATTGTACTTGCACTTGGCGAATCCACTGTGTTGACTCCACTATTTCAGTGTGGCTGCCATATGGCTACACCTGAATCCCCCTGAGAGAACATGACGATAAGATCTAGTCTTTGATGGTGAACAAATACCAAACACACTCAGACTGCATATAATTCACCTGGCAACTCCATGGTTAAAGGATCTATTGGCGACTCCATTGGTCTAAAATGGACAAAATTATGGCTCGAAGGTTTTCTCCTTTTAACTTCTATATTGTTCTTGGTTTTCCCAATGTTTTTCCTACTGTCGATGA
Source organism: Picea engelmannii (assembly GCA_009831015.1). Lineage (NCBI taxonomy): Eukaryota > Viridiplantae > Streptophyta > Pinopsida > Pinales > Pinaceae > Picea > Picea engelmannii. The sequence continues at coordinate 484,172 of ML776597.1, read as the reverse complement.
GTGGGTTGTTTTTTTTCCCATGTTTAAAGAACATAAAGATGACAACCCTGCCCAACATCTCCATGAGTTTCATGAACTCATGCATTAATGGGAGATAAATCATGAGGATGTATTATTAAATATGTTCATGTTCTCATTAGCAAAAAATGCTCGTCAATGGTATCACTCCTTACCCCCTGCTAGCATCTCCTCCCTGGGAGAATTTCATGCAGCTTTCAATAGGCACTGTCAAAAGTTTTATTCTTCTAAGTTAATTTGTCATAATTGATGTGAAGAATATAAAGACTATGTTCACGATATGAATGTTTCAAATGAAAGTTGTGAGAAGGAAATATGTGAGCATGAGGGCTGCAAGAAGGAAGAAGATACCCTAGCTGAGTTGATGTGGCTGGCGAGATCACTTTCTACAAGGTTATATAAATTGAAGGCAGATCATGTTTGCTTCTGTTTCAAAGAAAGCACTGAGGATTTTCCAGTCTTAGGAGAAGATGTTCTTGGCAGCCCTGCTCATGATGGTGAGGTTGAGGATTTCATAGCCATAGAGGCAGCATATTATGCCCTTGATGCACCTGCTGTCTCAGATTTAAATGAAGATATAGTTGTGTATTTAGATGAAGAGCAGTAGATCCCTGCATCATATTTTGAGGACTCAGGGAGTGACCAGCATGTGTATGATGGCTATGAATCAGATTCTGAGCTGAATATGAAGGATTTCCAAGAGCATGCAACAAAGCCTTTTCCTTTATACATTAAGGAAAAACATTGTGTGGAAATCAGCCATCCTGGGCCCACAGAAGACCAAGAGCAGAGATTTCCCATGGTTCCTGTGTATGATGATTACGAATCTGATCCTTGGGAAAGCCATGAAGAAGAGGAGGGAGAGCCAAATAAGCAGTTTATATCCTTCCCTAAACCTGGAAGTGAGCAGCCATCACCTGGGAGTAGGCATCCTGCGCCAAACTTTCACTCACCTATGCTCGCCACAGACATTCAGCCAGAGGTGAGCAGCTGTAAGGCATAGCAGGATTTATGTTACAAATTTTCCGGACTTTGCCAATTATTCTATGAACCTGTTGGAGAATACATGGAGTTGCATTTCCTTCGTGTTTTGGAGCTGCCTAGCTTTATCCTGACATCAACATTAGGAGGAAATATGAAGGATGTAATTGTTCTGCTGTCACGGTTGCATTATCTGTTATCAATAACTGACAGAGTAAATTGTCTTCTAGTTAGGAAGTTACTTGAATGGTTATGGTGGAAGTTCGCTTTCACCTATCACTGTGTAAAAAGTCAATTAGTCTAGGAGTGTACATAAATAATCTCCTTCTGGAGCAAGTGTTTTTTCTTTCATTTTCAAAATAGTATTCTTTTTGGCCTGTATTCCTCAACATGAAGTTTTTTGAGCATGACTCCATAGCACAACACGAAGGCACTAAAGTTGCGAAAGGAGTTCTTAGAGCCTCGCAGGGAGTACTCTATCCCCTATGGACCCTAATGTTAGCACATATATTTATAAGGGGGTGTTTCCCTAAGGAGATGAGCCTTGGGTGAAACAATGCAAGAAAAGGGGCTTAAAAACCCACCAAATGCATTTTACCCTAAGTCTTTGGATGGCCCGATGAAGGTGAGGATGGTTGGTGAAACCTTGTCTCACCACTTAAATGGAAAGCCAGGCCGAAATGTCAGCAAGTCAGTTCTTCTGCAGGTTCCTACTGAAACACGTTTGTGTTTGACAGAAGCTTGCATCTGAAAGAAGCTCATGTCTGACAGAAGACTGCATGCACAATCTGCCAGAGAACATACAGACATAAAGCCTTGAATGCAAAGACTCGAGCACACCTCCACTGTTAGTGATGAATTATTCTGAGTATATAGGAGTCATTTTGATATTTTCTTAGAATTCGTCAACTAGTTGAGAAGAGCTCCCAATTTTGTAATGCTTGTGATGCCAGAGTTGTTCTCTAGTTATGTAATCAATTTGAGACTTTCATGTTAATAGAATTCAACATCCTATTTCTTTTCATTTTGTCTGTAAAAGTTGTTTAAAACACTCGGGCATGGATGATCCAACCGAGGATTGTTATGTGGTTATAATGGAGGTTTGATTATAGCTGCATCGTGATCGATTTTACTCATTTCCCTGTGTTGTATTTTCCCTCTTACATTGGATGGATTGGGCATGGAAGATCCAGTCAAGTCGTTGCAATTACAGGATGATGGAGGTTTGATCATTCTACTGTTGTAACTATGTTTCTTGCACCATATTTCAGTGTCTGAGGCTTGGGCTCCAGAATGATTTTGAGTTCAAGCTTTTCCTCCCCAATCTGCCGAAAAGCCTGATGCCCATAGCAGTCTCGTTCACCTCTCTCACTAAGTCTTCCCTCTGCTCTCACTTTAACTCAATTTACTGACTGAATTTAATGTGGCCCTCACTTCCCTGTGCATTTCTTGTCCAGTTCTATGTTGAACATCATTCATATTTTGAGTTTTTTCCATTGACCTCCACCCATATAAAACCAAAATCCACCTAAAATCTGATGGGTACTGGTCTTACCTTCTCTTCAATCGGAGGGTGACTTCCAGTGCTAACATTTCTAAACCTTTGGAAATTACGTTGGGAAATTACAAGCATATTTTAATTTTGTTTCAAGCCTTAGTAAAAATGAAACCAATTATGAGCTTAGTCTTTTTTCTTTCTTGTGCTAATAAATACATGAGAATGTGACCGAGTATACTTTTATCACTTTTTTGGACTCGTAAAGGTTATATGAAAAAGGAACCCCTTGGAGTTTTCTTTAATCTCTTTTCAGACTCTATAAACATGAAAATATTGTCGAGTGATATTGATTCCTTTCACACTAGATAAAAGGTTTGAAAGGGTGTCTTTAGAGTAATAGTTTAAATCTTTTTCGGACCTCAAAGACTAAAATTACAAAAAAAGACAACCCTGGAGTCACCTTTAAGTTCTTTTCAGAATCTCTAAACATGAAAATCCACCGAGTTTTCCTTCTCTGTACTCACTAAACTACACATTGAAGGACCCATATGGGAATGAACCCTTACTTCTTCCAGTTCGTTAAATAAAGGAAGAGGAACTTACCAATGGTGATTTATATCGAGCATGTGTTACCCTCCTCGATTTCATTAAATGAAAAAGAGGTACTCATCTATATGGGTGGGGGGAAAATTTAAGGAAGTGGGTCAAGTTTTTGGGAATCCTTTATGGCAGCTATTGTTTCCCTTGAACATGACACATTTTTGCATCTTGCCTTACAATTGGGTAATCCGCTTATCTCTGATTCATACCAATTCCATGTGTTACCATACGTTTTCATCTAGTCGAAGAGTGCTCTTATTTCCATCACATTAAATTTTTGGTACTCGTTGATTCCATGCTTCCAAGTCAGTTGTTGTGCCTCATCATGTTCAAGGGAAGTTTCACTTCAAACCATCCATCTATAGTATTTCCATTTTTCATTTCCTGTGTCAGTCCATACTCATTCGATGAACCATCTTACATCACTTTACTTTGTCAGTTTCATGTCGATGATGGCTGATACATCAAGGCCCTCCTTCGACGAGTCTTTAACTATCGACTTCAACACATCATCCAAGAATTAGACCTAGAAACCAGTTATTACCTTGGGACATGCATGCCTCAATGGAATGCCTCCTCGCTTCCAACAATAGGCTTACATCATTAACCTATGATCAGATGATTCCACGAATGTTCGACCTCAACTCATTTATTCACATTTGTTGGAATGTACTAGGGTACATTGAGAGTCATTGAAATAATTGGTGATTTCTCTCACACTTGTTAATGGTTTACCTCAATGATCGGTAATCAAGTGGTTTCTACCATGGTTGACATCAAATCATCTATTCACATGGCTATATTTGTACTACATCAGGATTGGGATGAAGACCCCAGGTTGAGCGTTCACTCTATTATCTGCTTTTCCCAGGATGTGAAGGAGATCATTGAGGATTCTTATATATATATTGTCACATAGATCCACATTGTATTGGTACATGGCTATTTTTTATCATCTCATAGATCCACTGTGTATTTTTCATGGCTATCATTAGTTCATGTCATGGAGGTATGGATCCACATTGTATCTCTAGTGGCCATATCCTTAGTCAATATTTTTCATGGATCCACAGTGTATTGGTCGGTGGCCATGCTTTGAGTCATCTCATATTCCAAGCATAGGTATGCCTACCTCAGAAATGGAACATATATTAATAATGTTTTGATGTTTTTTTGTAGCTTTTGTTAGGTTCTCCAACTCCACACCCTTGCATTGAAGAATTGTAAAGTGTTTTGGCCATCAGTTTCTTTTCTAACCTCACACTTTAGGGGGTATACTGTTACACATCAAAATGCCACACAACTCACCCTAAGTGTCCCAAGTGTCATAAAAGTGTCATATGCACCTTGCTAAGTGTTGCATACACCTTGACACCATGAAATAACATATGTCACATTCCCTAATTAATGTGGAGGAGAAATATATTATATGAAGGTCAAAATACTATGTTCACATGAACTATTTATTAATATTCATAAAAAATAAATTAATTTAGTGTGAGAATCCACCTCACATTTAGTTTCCTAATATCTAGGAGAGGTTCAAAATCTCATGGATGGTTGAGATATTTTCTCAAACCAAAATCCTAATTTGGTGGATCTTGAGAGATATTTCCTCCTTAAAATCCTTGAGATATGTTTTCTCCCTAAAACCCTTGAGAGATATTTTCTCCCTAAAAATCTTGGAGATCCCGTTTTAGTGGATCTAGTGAGTGATCTTATCCATGGTGGTTAAGCCTCCAAATCCTATATAATGAGAGCTTTAAATGGAGAAGGGGGGGAAGGGGGAAACTTTTAGATATCAAGCTTATGATCTTGGTAGCATCGTGCAAGGGCTGGACCAAGGGAGATTGGAGAGGTTGTTGCAATTGCATCAATCGTGGTCTGTAAGTATTCTCTTTGGGTTCTCATTTTAATATACTTGGCATATTTCCCTCAAGCTTGTGTATTCTTGCATGTGCTTGTCTACTGTTCTTTCAATCTTTGTAGATGAATTTATTTGATATAATATTGTAGAGTAGGAGTTCTTTATTTATCTTTTCTATCCATTGCATTGTAGGTATCAATTTGTTCTAAGGAGTTTGGATATCAAGCTTAGATTGGAAGCACCGAGGACAAACTTTGAAACAAGGTACATCACACCCTTTATCCCTCTCTCTTTCTGATTGGTTAAACTAGATTCAAAGGGATGTTAGTGTCCACTTGTGTTTTTCTGTCTTGGTATTAAGGGTCTGTAATCCAAGGGAAAGTTCACCTGTCCACAGGGGAATATTTCCGTAACAGTCCTCTCCGGAAATCCAAAACTCTGGGCCTTCGGGTTATTTGCGAGTGAAGAATTGTGTGGAAGAACCAAAGGAGTGAACCCCAATATATATTTTCCTTCATTACAATATTGAATAATAATTATAATACTGGAGATTGTTTAAACTTGGGTGAGATTTTCGAGGGCTATAATATAATATATTATATTATATTAAGGTTAATTAAAATATCCACATGTGAATAAAGCCATCTCCTTTCCTTTCTTTTTTAAATATTAAATGATGTGGAAATGTGCACCTCTATTTTCATGTCCATTGTTGGGAGGTTTTTTGGCACATGGGTTTTTGCCGATGGTTTTCTATTTCTGGTTAAGGAATTAGAGTTGTTGACTAATCTAGGTCATTGGTTTAGGGTTTTGGATGCCACTAGATCCTATATTTATATTGTATTGTAAACAATGTATGATGTGACTGGATATAGAATACGCTGGTTTTCCCGGTTTGGGTTTCCAGGGGAAAAATATTTGTGTAATGTGTGTATTTGGTATTGTATCTTTTCTATTCTTTTACTGAAAATATGTTTTTTATAAATAACTGTACAAGGTTAAAATCTACATAATAGTCCCTAGTTATTGCAAATATCCCTCATAGTTATAATATCCAAAACATTGAATATGATACTGACCCTTATACTTACCAAGATTTCACTAAAGTGGTTATGGGATTTATGGAAGTCACAACATCACCATTTTGGAGATTTCTGGTTTTTCATCCAGACACACAACAAAGATTAGTACAATCAAGTTTCAAGGGAAAAAATAAGACAAGGATTCAACTTTATTGGTAAGATATTGAAATTGTGTGTTTAGCGATTAAGATTAACAATCTATTTTATTAATTCACAAGTTAATTGAATTTGTACTTATTTATGTTACAGGAAAAAAACTTGATATTGATAGCTCCAATAGTAAACCATTTACACGTGATATTGAGAGTATACATATTACAAGCTGGACAAAAGATGATACTTATGATTCTATTCTTTATAATGTAAAGGATGTAAAGAATCCTAGTAGTTTATTGGTTTACAATGTTGTGGCTAGAAAGCTATCATATGAGGAAAAGGATTTAAAAGGAGAGATTGTTAACATTTATCAAAAGACACAAGCACTAATTAATTATCTTATAGATACATTTTCAAATGAAGGAGATCGAGTTTTGGATTTGTTCTCAGGTTCAGGTAAGATTTATGATATAACATTTATGAAATCATACTTCACTCTATTATTATTTTTAATTTATGTTGTTTTACATTATTTATTTTATATTTGGTGATTACGTACAACATTAGCATGTTGCTTACAAAAAGGAAGGAATTTTATAGCCAATGAAAGTGACGCACTGCAATGCAGTTTTATTCAACAAAGAATTAATGTTATTCGAGCTCTTCCAAACGAAATGCAAGAAGTTGACTTGAGGAAAGGAGATTTCAATGAATCAAAGGTGGAAAAAATATCACAGGAACCTCAAGTACCACTAGGAGGTCTACTTGGAAAAGATCACTTTGGAGAACTTGCAGATATCAATAACTCATTAGAAGAGCAACATGAGCCAATGGAAGCACAAAATGATGTCCAAGAAAATGATGATGTGTCTGTTGAGAATGATGAATTTGGGATATATGACATTGTCGATTAGTTTTAGGATGCCCTTGAAAACAATGCTCAATTTTGCAAATTTTTGATGAGTTATAATTGTAATGTTTTGACTTTTAGATTTTAAAATAAGAATAAGTATGTATCTATTATTGTTTTATGATGAATAATTTTTATTATTTACTTTTTAATATTATTTTATGTGATTTAATATGCTAGAGAAAATGACATTAAATATTGTCATTTTTTTATTGTAAATATATAAAAATATAAAAAAAAAATGTTAATTTTTATGAAAATTTTCCATTTTTTGTTCAATTTTATCCATAAAAATGCTTTATTTGACACGTTATTTATAGTGGAAAGATTCCAAAATGTATAGTTTTTTTTTTTTATAAATTACTTTGAAATGTATGTTTTTTTGCTAAATATTTAAAAATAGTGTTGTTATGTAGCTACAATTATTTGCTATGTATTGAAGTAAAAATAAAAAGTGTGTTAAAAATACAATTTTACACTATATTTAAAAACTATGGCACCATAAATTAAATAATGAGACATAAGTATGAAAAATATTAATTTAAAAAACATAAATGATATATAACATTTTTAATATCATTAAAAGTCATTAAAAAAAACGATTTCGAAAAAATTCAAAATAGTTGGAAAAACAAGCATTTAAAACAAATTGATCTAGGAAAATTTGAAAGTAGTTCAAAAAACAATCATTTTAGAAACAAAATGTGGATACGTTATAGATAAGAAGATTTAAAATATAAAAAAACTACCTCAAAATGAAAAGGAGTGCTACCAGTAGCACCATTTTTCAAAATGAGGTAAAAACTGCGACCCTTGGAAAAACGAGAACTCAATAAATTTCTCGTTAAGTTGGAAATATTGTTACCAAACTCACATGTGCAAACAACATATATTTTTTTTTTAAGTAAAAAAGGGGAGGATCCTATTTATATTACGATTGCATGTTTACAGAGTCTGGTAGTGCCGCCAACTGTCTCGCCTACTAAGAGGAAACCGAGACAATTGGCCTTATGATGCCACATGTCTTCAAACAAAAAAAAAATTGCCAGGCTGTCGTCCTGCTCGGAGGAAACCAGGACGCATAGCCATAATGGATTCAGTCTAGTCTCTAACATCCTAACTTCTAACATAGCTATAATCTACTGCTAAGAGAAAATTGCAAATTAGAAACATTCACACGACCTTTTAACCAGGTGACTCGCCACCACCATCCTTCTTTCGCCATCCTGTTGGAATTGCATAGGCTTACGCACACGTAGGGCACTGTAGTTGTGGGGATTCTCTGGAGTGTGTTGCATACATCATGTCGAGGCAATGGTCGATTTGAATGGCTTTGAAGATTTGGTCGTCCACCATACTGCGAGTTTCGAAGAGTAGCTCGAGATAGCCCGGATTGTTGTGTGGAGGCTGGTACTCCCATTCCTCCTGAACAATGGAGAGGGTATTTGGCCCTTGAGCATGGGTTCCCTCCTTTTCTACATTGGCTCTGCTAAGTTGGCCTGTTGGATAACTATTCTACCGAGTTGTTGTCTTTGGGGGTGGTCCGCTTGTTGGGTTAGCCTTCTCATCACCGCTACCTAGCAATTCTTCCTGGACCATGTGAAAACAACATTAAACACCATAACAATAATTACTTATATGCGACAACAAACAAGAATTATCCCATGTCAAATGTGGATAAATAAGCACACAGTAAATGAGACAATCACACAAGAACACTTATCTATTATGGAAGTCACCAACTGCGTGAAGAAATCAGAAGTTCCTCCCAACCATATACTCTATTTCTCATAATCTTTCAGCAACAGGTCACTCCCGAGATGGGGCTTAACTCCACCAAGGAAAAAGAGTTCTTAGTGGCATGTTAAGGTTTGATACTCAACGAAATTGCTCAGTCCAAGGTGCACGTTGCTGCAACTAGCCTACAATACCTCATTCCCCATGCACCTGTCACACCCAAGGAAGTGTTCCCCTTCGCTTCTCAACCGTCCTTCAACTTCCCCACTTCCCTTCTAGGGTTACTAGAAACAAGTCATACATGAAGTCTCTGAGCCCTGCAACTAATGACCAATGCACCGGGGAATAATTCTCAACAAAACTCTCACCTGGAGAGTGTGATCACAGGCATGACAACCCACCTATTTTATAACAAATCCCTCACCTAGAGAGACTTCTCACGGGCACGATAACCTTCCTCTTTGATGGTAAATATCTCACCTAGAGAGACTTCTCACAGGCTTGACAACCTACCTCTTCGACAGTAAAACTCTAATTACAGTACGAAAACCCCTTACAAGCTTCTTTATGCAGATAAGGTAACGATCATCCTCTCTCCGATGATCTAGCCCCTTTTACAGACGAGAACGTGAATAATCAATGAATCCCCCAAAAATACACTAAGGCCAACCATATATATTACATGCCTTCAACTCGACACTTATCACCTTCAGTAGTAGATTTATCCACTTGGTGACTCATTCCCTTCCCTTGGGAACTTAGGATAAAATAATTATCCATAACATATACTTTTTCCAGAAATATTGTAAAATATTCCCTAAGAATTAAGTCTCACCCCATTTTCCCTTTTCTAGTGGAGTCAGGCCCCCATCTCTTTTCATTTAAGTCTGTCTACACGTAGTGATGTAATATTATGTTAATACTTTGAGTATAATTACACTTTACATGGATTGGCGCACTGGCCTATCTACATCCCGGCTCACTAGCCTCATAACTACACTGA
>ML776597.1:430841-452168 GCA_009831015.1 Picea engelmannii | reverse complement strand
CAACATTAACCAATGATCCATCGTATCAATCAAACGTTTTAAACCAATGTTAATTCAATCATGCCAATGTATAGTTTGAAACTATGATCGTTCAATGTAATATCAAACTCACAAAACAATGCACCAAACGTCGATTATAAAATTGAAATCAAAAAGATTAATCAATGCACCTTTGTGAAACTCAAACCATTGTCATTTATTCTCAAATCGACCTTATAATATTGCCAATGCATTTGTTGCACATTCAAATCTTTATATTTCAAAATTTTTAGAACATTGCAACCAAAAATTTCATATAATCAATGAGTCAAGAGCTCACAGCAATAAGGATCAAAGCATATAAGACCAAAATCAATCATGACTTTTATAGAAACAAATGTAACCAGTAAATCTTCATGCTCAATGGCTTAGTAATCAAATACATCCAAATGCGCAATCAAGGTAAGAGTAGGCCAAAGGACATAAGTTTGAAAGAATCTTTTGCAGTCATGTGATAAACCAATGGTCAAGTGTCTTTCGGAAAAATCAATAAAAGATGATGACAGTCCAAACAATGAAAGAGGTGTTTTCACACTTTCAGTTGTGAAAACTGAATCGAAACCAGATTGCAATTGTCGCAAAAATGAAACAAATGTCTAGTTGCACAATGCGACGATGATTTGTCGTTTAGAAGACAATAGGTGTAGGCGGCTTTTTAGGGTAATTAAAAAAATGAATTGGATGCCAACAAGTATTCACCCAGATCTAGTATATTCAAGCACTAAGCACATTCACATAGGTTAGATCTATCATTCATCCATATTATTGAGCAAAAATAATCAACAGATCTATCTATCATTTATCTATGCCAAAGCACTAAGTAGGTAAACACATAAACACATCAATAGATCGCACAAATCATAACAACATAGGATATATGTGGTTCACCCCCTTCCTGGGGCTACGTCCACCAACTCTTCTTCTTCTTTGTTATCTTCTGTCAATCTTCTACATGCACAGAGCCACAAGATCTTACTCTGCATAGGACAGGATATCTGTGCGCACTCTGCCAGATCCTCCTTCCTCAAGCTAGGTTACTGCACAAAGCCTTTACACAGTCACTTGCACTTAGCCTTGCAAGTCTCACGTAGTATGCACGAAGCATTTAAAACTATTACTTGCACTTATCACTTAACATCACACACTTTCATTTGCACTCAACATCACATAAACACCTTACTTACATCACCTAGATTTCTATTTATACATTACAAAAAGGGATTAAACATGGGTAAACCCATGGGTCGACATCCCCATACCCATTACATATCCCAAAACCCAAAAATACTTAAAAAGGGGTTGAGATTCCACGATCTTTGCTTCGACTTCCGCTCCACCTTCGACAGCCTGTCGAAGTCCCAAAATAGGTCAACCATGACCAAGGATCCTCAAAAATTGGTCAAGGGCCAACATGCCCCCAACGCTCACCTATGACTCATCCCGAGTCACTCTAGTTTGGGTAGCTCTGCTTCAAAATCCTCGAGCTTGGATCGGGATGCTTCGACTTGTTGCTATGCCAAGGCCTCCTGCTCAATGAACTCTTGGATAATTGCTTCGTTGACAGGTCCCTCTAATCATTGTTCAACTGTAGTGATGAAATTGCTCCAGTTCTTCTCCTCGGCCTTCGATCTTTGCGAATAGTTGGCAAGACTTGTCTTGGATTGGTTGGAGCCTCTAAGTCACTTCCATGAATTTTCTCTAAATGGCATGGACCTGCTGTTGAGCAGTGCAATGTTCTTGGGATCGCTTCATCCTCTCGACTGCTGACAGGAGATTCAACTGTGCATGTACTGTCACTGCTTGCTACTTTTCCTCCTGGAGTTGTGAATCCAGTGCCTTCAGTTCTGGATCCTCAGTGAGTCACTCATAAGTCTGGGCATTGTGATCACTTAGCTGTTTGCATTCCATTGTGAGGGCCTTGATTCTCTCAACTGCGCTTCGAGCAGTTTCTTCTCTTTGATCTCGCACATCCTGTGGAGTGCTGGGCACTGTTCCTAGCTCTAGATCTGTGATTCTCTATTGAAGCTATTGGATAGCTTCCTCAAGCTATGATACTTGATTCTCTATTGGTTCTTCTATTTTTTTCTCTAAGCCTATCGCAGAGAGAAGTGATCTGCTGACTGCTTCTCTTACTCCAACTTGCTCCACACTCTGCGAGCAACTTCTCTTTCTCCTACTAGATTTGTGCTCTATCTTCTTCAAACTTAGTTTGGAGGGCAACCTTCTCTTGCTGCGTAACTCGATGTTTCTCTATGACTACTTCTTGCACTTTCTTTAGGGCCTCTGTGGCCTATTCTTTCTCTTCTTGCGCTCGACGAAGGCAGGCTTCGGTTGCATCAGCTAGTCTGCAGAGTTTGGTAGGTTCATCTCCCAACTCTGGTGCTTTTGATGGTGGGGGCGCAACAGATACTTCACGGCTAGATTGAAGGGCCTGATGTACTCCTCTCATCTCTGTCTTGATTTTTTCATACAAGGATTCTTGCTTGGCTTCATTTTTCTTCAAGATGTCTTGTGAGGCATCTGCCATAGCTACAATGATGAAGTCGAAGTCATCGACTGTGAGTACAGTCTAAAACTTCAACTTGCTTTCTTTAGATTTCTTCTGCGATGTAGGTTTCATGGGGGAAACCTTCCTTTTCTTCGATGGATCTACGTCATCAAGGGGTTTTTCGTGGTGGGGTTAATTCACCTTGCTCCTTCTTATCTTCTTCCCATTCTTTTTCTTCTTTCTCCTCTTTTTCCACTTCGTCACCTCCTCCTCCGCCAACTGAATCTGAGGTAGTCTATTTTGAGGCACTACTCAACTCCTTTACATCTTCTTTCTTCTTCCTTCTGCTATTGTTGGGTGCATTATACTCCTCACGGGTAACTACTGGGCTTCCAATGAGGTTTGGGTCGGAGAATTCTGCCTTAGCAACTGGTATAAGGAACTCTGCAGGACATTCCTTAGTGATATCTTCCAGGTCCTCCTCGATGAGATTATAGTATGATTGAAGCTCTTCTTTATTTTGATCTGCACGCGCGGTGATATATATGAAACGCCTATCTGCATGAAACTTCATAAGGGGTTTGAACCTGTCTAGAGTGTTCTGTGTCATTCGAGGGAAAGATTTGATAGCCCTTTTCAGCTACAGATAATAGGTATGGAATACTGCTTTCGATTGCCATTGTTTTCCCATGTCGCTCGAGTACCAAAGCATGGTGAACTTCGCAGCAAGTGGTTCGAACGACTCAATGTATAGGAAGGTCGCACCTTCTGGCATCTCCCAAGCTATAAACGTGATGAGGATCAACATCCAGCTATAGTGGAACTCATATCCCTGATCCAGAGCTTCGCAGAAATTGACTTCTAGCTGGTTGACTAAGTACTTCACCCAGTTCATCTGTAATCCCTCCATGCACTTTCCTGTGAGGTTAACCACAAACTCTGTGACCTGCGTGGGTCTATTCTTTCAGACTAGCTTACCAACAATCAACTGTCAAGAAAGGTGCACTGCACCATTCTGAATGGAGGCTACCTTGTAGCCTTGCGTCCCCTTCTCTACATTGCCATAGATGTCTTTAATCCTCTGTGTTAGGGCGCGATCTGCAACCTTCCCTACGTAAAACTCCTATGGATCGGGTCCCTGCATGCTCAATCCAATGATCCTATGGATCAACACCAGATCGACAGTAATATGCCTATATAACCATAAATAACCGTCATGGACGCACGACAACAGGAGCTTAATGCACGCGTTAACCTCCTAGTTCCTTCCAAAGTGTGTAATTTTCATGATGTTAAGGACAGTGGACTGCACGATGTTCATGGTCCATGGCTGGGGAATGATCTTCGATCTCTTTCCCTTCAATCTGAATATCTGACATTCACGCTCTCGATCAGATAACTCATGTCGATGAATGAATGCTCAAAGCAATAGAACAGGTGTCGATCTCACTAAACACGGTGCGATAGAAATGAGTTCTCTTGTTGGCTCGGATACAATTCACAAAAGTGTTCTTGATGCAACAGTCAATGGAATAAGTAGATAGTGGTGTAACAGATCTCCCCAATGGACGAGAGGCCTTCATTAATGCAGTTCTATTCGTTATGACACGGTCCCAATGGTCGAATGGTGAGCTTTTTGGTCATAATTGTTGTTCTAACCGTTCAGGGCGTCGGGCTAACAGTTATAATTATTTCAATGGCTATATAGCTCTGCCATGGCGAAGTGCCATGTTGTTTTATTTTGATATCCCATTGAAGTTCCATTTTTTCAAACCTTCCTTCTGCAAAGTTCCCTTGGGAACCTCCTACAGTTTTTCTAGCTTTGCTTTCTTCTTACTGAGCTTTCTAGCCTTTTTCCCTATGATATGCATTACTAGGTTCCTCTTCCCATTCTAATTCGTATCTCCTCTTGGCATAGTAACTTCGCGTTGTTGAGATTCTTTCATAGGGTTCAAGGGAAATACTTATTCTCTATCTGGGGTAGGTGATCTGTTCTTCTATGAGTCTTCTTGTGTTCTTTCAACTTCGACATCCAGGTTTCTGGTTCTGAACAACTTTGATCTATTCTCCTATTCTTCAATCAAGTGTGCTATCCTCTTAGTCATGAAATCTCTTAGTTCTTGCTTCTTCTGTTCTGGGGATTCCTCTTCCTTTCTTCTGGTCTGATTTCTCTCAATCCAGGGTTTTTCTAATAACATAACAAATGGGGCGTCGTTCTCAATAAATTTAACGACCTCAAATTATTCCTCTATCGACGTTCCATGAGCACTCATAGATATCTAGGTAAGTCTTCCACATAGGGTTATCAGTTTTCCTCTAAATAATCCTATTCCTCCTAATTAAGGAATCATAGCATGCTTTCCCAAAATTTCCCAAGTTCTTTTTGTCATGATATTCACATGTGTTTCCTCATCCAGAACACAGTCAATGTCGAAGTCTCTTATTCTTGTTTCTATGCACTCTTTTTCTTTGAAGACCTCTGATAAGTGGATATTTCTGTGATCATTTAGGGTGTCTTTCATTTTTAGCAATACATTATCTGATTCTTTCTAGGGTTCTGCCATGGTCTTAGTTTCTTGATTTTCCTTCGGATTTTCTTGTCTCATATTCATTCTTTCAACCTTAGCAATCATTCTATGGAAATCCAAAACTTCATGATCCATAGCTTGACAACAAAGACAACTAGGTATTTTACCAAGGCATTCCTTAGCAAGATGTCCCGATCTTCTGCAATTATAACAAAGGGTTAATCTTCTTTTTCTTTGAAATGATCCCCAACCTTTCCTGTACTGTGTTCTAGGATCATAGTAGCTAACCTGCAAAAAACTATTTCTAGGTTCCTGCATCCACTTGTTAGTCCAAACATTCTTTCTATGCATAGGAATATCATATCTTTCATTATTTCTATCAGATCTACTCATATCAAACCTTCTCTCATCTAGTTGTGCCCTACTTTTCAAGCTAGGACAAAATTTATCAAACATACCTAGATCCTTACTTTTAAAACAAAAAATTCCACTTATCTTACCTTTTTCAATAAAAAAAATTCACTGTTCTTACCTTTAACAAAGCACAAAGCCTTCAAATCTTACCTCTTTTCTTATGATATGACTTCTCTTCTTAGCACAGAGCTTCACAAGTCAAGTAGAATATTGTGCACTAGGGAAACATATCTATGCATAGAGCTTTCTCTTTTCTATCAGTTCCCAACAATCGCAATTCCAGGTAGAATATTGCACACTTCAGCAGCAGATCTATGCATAGAGCTTCTCTTTTTCTTTACTTCAGTTCCTAGCAATCATAGTTTTAGGTCCCAACAATGGAACCATTTGCTGGCACAGGGGAGTACCCAGGGTTCAACACTCAAGAGCGCACCAAAAAAAACCTAACTACCGACCCTTTTGGCAATGCTTGCGAAGCAGATCAAGTCTCACCTGAGGTAGAGGCAGGGGTGGTTGTAGGCCTCAGATGCCTGCAACCTTAGTTGGGACATAGATATTTGATTACAACACCTTAATAGAGCACTTAGAAGTTACATTTCATCGGTATTTAACCAATATCTACTTCGAAGATAAAACCTTAATCACAGAGCATCGCAGTATTCACCAAGATCTAGTATATTCAAGAACTAAGCACATTCACATAGGTTAGATCTAGCATTCATCCCTATTATTGAGCAAAAATCATCAACATATCTATCTATCATTTATCTATGCCAAATAACTAAGCAGGTAAACACATAAACACATCAATACATCGTACAAAGCATAACAACACAGAATATATGTGGTTCACCCCTTGCTTGGGGCTACATCCACCAACTCTTCTCCTTCTTTATTATCTTATGTCAATCTTCTAAATGCACAGAGCCACAAGATCCTACTCCGCATAGGACAGGAGATATGCATGCACTCCACCAGATCATCCTTCCTCGAGCTAGGTTACAGCACTAAGCCTTTACATAGTCTCTTATAGTCACTTTCACTTAGCCTTGCAAGTCTCACGCAGTATGCATAAAGAATTTACATATATTACTTGCACTTAGCACTTAGCATCACAAACTTGCCTTTGCACTTAGCATCACATACACACCTTACTTACATCGCCTATATTTCTATTTATACATTACAAAACAACCTAAACATGGGTAAACCCATGGGTCGACATCCCCATACCCGTTACATATCCCAAAACCCAAAAATCCCTAAAAAGGGGCCAAGATCCTACGATCTCCGCTTCGACTTGTGCTCCACCTTCAAAAGCCTTTCGAAGTCCCGAAATAGGTCAACCATGACCAAGGATCCTAAAAAATTGGTCAAGGGCCAACAACGTTCCTCCCAGTCATAAACTATGTTGCTCATAATCTTTCAACAACAAGTCACCCCCGAGCTGGGGCTTAAATCCACCAGGTAAAAAGTGTTCCTAGTGACATGCTAAGGTATGATGCTCAACATTTATTATTCCAAGTTTCCCAGTGTTACAACTAGACTATAATCCCTCATTACCCATGCACTTGTCACACCCAAGGAAGTGTTCCCCTTCTCTTCTCAATAGTCCTTTGGCTACCCCACTTACCTTCCAGGGTTACCAACAATAAGATGGACATGAAGTCTTCAAGCCCTGCAACTAATGCCCAACACACCAGGGAAAAATTCTCAGAAAAAATATTACCTGGAGAGTATGCTCAAGGTCCTGATAACCCACCTCTTTGACAACAAATATATCACCCAGAGAGACTACTCACAAGCCTGACAACCTGCCTCTTTGACAACAAATCTCTCACCCAAAGCGACTGCTCACAGGCTTGAAAACCCACCTCTTCAAAAATAAAATTTTGAATACAGTACAAAAACCCCTTACAAGCTTCTATGTGTAGATAAGTTAATGGTCATCCTCTCTCTGATGGTCTGACCCCTTCTGCATACGAGAAAGTGAATAATCAATGAACCCACCCAAAATACACTAAGGCCAGCCATATATATTGCATGCCTTCAACTCAACACTTGTCACTTTCAGTAGTAGCTTTAGCCACTTGGTGATTCGTTCCCTTCCCTCAGAAACTTAGGATAAAATAATTATCCATAACATATACTTTTTATAGAAATATTATAAAATATTCCCTAAGATTTAAGTATCACCCCCTTTTCCATTTTCCAGTGGAGTCATCCCCCCATATCTTTTCATATGAGTCTGTCTACGTGAAAAAATGTAATATTGTATTAATACTTTGAGTATGATTACACTTTACATTGATAGGCACACTGGCCTATATGCATCATAGATTACTAGCCTCGTAACTACATAGGCTCTCTGATCTAAATACATATACAACCATATCCATATATATATATATATATATATATATATATATATATATATATATATATATATATATAATTCGGCTTGGTGTGCATTCCCAGATCATTCTCATGCACTTACCCAAGTGTGCGCAACACCGTGAAATTTGTGCACCCTCTATTTGATGTGAAACCATTCACACTTACCCAGGTGCACACAACAACATGAAATGTGCACACCTTATATTTGATAGAAATTCTTCACGCACTACTCAAGGGAACATAACACCTAAACTTAGTGCCAATGGATCACCAACCTATATGTACATTTACACTTACAATTGATACCATGGCTCACCAACCTGTATGTACAATTACAAATGGTCCGTGTTAGGGACATTACACCGTGGGTTCTTGTTTGATTTCGTAAAAATATTTATTAAGCCTACACACATGAGAAGCCCTCCCATGTACCTCAAATCCATGAGGTTTCTCTATGCATACTTCCTCCTCAATGATGTCATTGAGGAAAGTTGTTTTCACATCCATATGATGTATCCTCCACCTCATAACTGAAGCAATAGAAATACTAACTCAAATAGAAGCATACCTAGCGATTGGAGTGAATGTCTCCTTGTAGTCCACTCTATATTTTTGGGAGAACCCTCTCACCACAAACCTCTCCTTGAACTTATCAATGTTTCCATATGCAACATGCATGATCTTGTAGAGCCACCTAGAACTCACAACTAACTTCCCCTTTAGTCTTGACACTATGTCCCAAACATCATTCCTCATAATAGAGGTGTACTCCTCTACCATGGAATCCCACCATACCTGTTGATTTGTTGCTTCCTAAAAGATAGAAGGCTCAACATCAATGATGCTACTCATAAGCGACATATAGTTTAGAAACTTCCTCAGAGTTCTGATCTCTCCAACCATTCTCATAGGAGCCTCACCAACATCCTTCAATGTATGTAATAGCCACCTGGGTATCCTGACAGGACTGGAATGAGCTAACTCCTCCTCCCCACCTAAAGTCTGAATTGTTGACTGTTGCTCATCCTTCAGATCCTATTTCTCCTCATCCTCTATCACTACTGATGAGTCTTGAGATCTCCTAGATGCTAAGTTATCCTTGAACTTAACATATATGCTCACAAATATCTTCCTTTGTGATGGAATAAATATTCTGTATTCTTTGAGGTCTCGTCATACCCCACATATATACCCTTCTATCTTGAAGGCTCCAACTTCATCATATTCTCCATAGGCACATGGATGTAGACTGAAAAACCAAAGATCCTCAAATGACCAATCTCTGGCTTCACTCTTGAGAATGGCTCCTATGGAGTCTTTTCCCCCAATATCTTCTGAGAACTCCTATTCTATGCATTTACTGCCATATTACATTCTTTTATCCAAAGAACCATAGTCAACTCCTAGTCATGTATCATAGCCTCGAAAGAACTGATGATGGACTAATTCTTTCTCCTTAAACCCATTTTGTTGAGGGCTGTAGGAGTCTGTCATATACCTCTTGATCCCTGCCTCCTTGTAAAAATCCTTGAAATCATTATAGGTTTAATCCCCCCCACTATATGACCTCAAGACCTTGATCTTATTTCCTGTCTAGTTCTCCACTTGATCTCTAAACTATCTAAACCGACTAAAGACCTCATCCTTGGTATTCATAAAGAAGATTCAGGTTTTTCTGGAAAAGTCATCAATAAATGTCACATAGTATGAATATTCCTGTACTAATGCTACTAACATTGACCCAATCACATTTGAATGGATAATATCCAATATCTTTTTGGATATACTCTTGCTGCTAGGAAAAACAACCTTGGAATTCTTTCCATGTGCACACCCTCTGCACACTCCCTACTACTCAATACTAAACTCTAGAAGACCTGTAACAATCCCCCTTAGAATAAAATTTTTTATGTAGTGTAGGTGTCCTAACCTCATTTGCCACAACTCACATAGGTTGGAATTTTCATGTACCAAATCCTAAATTGGCTTTCCCTAAAACATGTATAAAGTTCCCTCTCTAACCTCAAAATCATTGTGTTGTCCAAGATATATTTATCTGGACGTATGAGTACTTTCCCTCTTTGAAAATTAATGGAAAAACATCTATCTTCCATAGTTGAGATTGAGAAAAAAATATTCTTCAAACCCGGTACGTAAATCACATCATGGGAATCAAACGAACCTTCTAACTCAATTTGGAACATAATTGTTCACTCTCCCTTCATTGCACACCTGGAATCATCACCAAGTTTCACATGAAGACTCGAGTCCCTCTCTGTCAGATTGATAAATAGTTCCCATGCTTCTATCATATGACGAGATGCACCATTTTCCAAGAACCAAGCACTCCTCATAGTTGTGCTGGTAGAAAGGAAAGAAAGTAATGAGTAATCCTTCTCAAAATTCGCTACAAAATCATCAAGATGTGTCTCTAGTGATGATGTTGTTTGCATATTTCCTTTACCCTTATTCTTCTTTGGACACTGAGATGCATCGTGTCCCTTCTTATGACATGAGAAACACTTAATTTTACTCAAGTCCTTCTTCTTCCTTGGCTGTGATGATCCTCCATCACCATTACCCTTCTTGCTAGAACTCTTTCCTTTTCCCTTTCTTGTATTACTGACAAGAGCCAATTTCTCATCACTAATTCCCTGCTTGCTTCTCTTAGAATCCTCCCGAGTCTCTTCCTGGATGAAATCATCCCAAATTCTATGCCAATCTGGGAGTTTCTCCCGAGCGTAGACTCCCTTGAAAAATGGTTCCCATGAATTAGGATGATCCATATTTATGAGAATAAAGAAATGAATAACAGATTGAATACCATAAAATAAAGACACAAAGAACAACAACATATATCCAGTGAACAATAACTTCTATTGAATAAATAAAATAGGTTGAAATTGTAAAATTGTAGAACCGAAACAACTTGCTCAAATGGTGGTAGTTATCTCTGAGAAGAGACGTGGCTGCTATGCTTATCCCTCTGATAAAAATGATTACAATGAGGCTCCAGAGGCCTTTTTAACATTACTCATGAATGCCAAAACCTTATAAATCCAAAAACCTAACCCTAGGAGATGAAACACCAAAATTTATGTGGGCCCCTATGGGTAAGTTGGTACCTCAACTTCTTGGTGTCATAAATTTTGCATACAACCTCTGTTTTAGGTGTGTGATAGCCCATTGGAAAGGCCTTTTAGAGAAATACACATTACACTATAAAACTATGACTCCATCTACAATTTGACTATGGCGAGCCAAAATAACACTGTTTAGGGCCCTAAAATGGCCCTGAAAATACAACAAGATGTGTTGATATGAAAAAATAAAAAATAAGCCAATTGGATTAGGTGGGAGGCCACCAGTATCCACCTGGAAGATGTGTAGGGATTCATACAACCCCAAAAGTGTAGAAACCACAATTACAAAGAAGTACAAAAGAACGTGTTGAACTAAAAACTGTCAAAAGGAGCTAGTTGGAATCGGTGGGTGGCCACCTATATCCACCTAGATCACTCCTCCCCCCTTAGGAAGAAATAATATCCATTGTGTTTATTTCCCTCATCAGGTGAGGAAAATTCTGTTGAATTTGGCCTAGGGTTAGCCAATTTCCTTAGTGTAGGAGCTACCTTGCCTTGACAACCCGATAAAGCTGGATCCTCTACTAGTGAGTGCCTTAGACCTGTGTGTCCACTATCTGATCAATGGATGTATATTCCATGTAGTTAGGTTTGATCTCTGTTGGTTTAAGTTGTTCTAGGATCTCTGAGGTGTCCAATAATGGTGAAAAATATGGTCGAAGGAGGTCCACATTGAACACTAGGTGCAAGCTGAGGAAGGGTGGAGTGTTGAGCTCAAAATCATTGCTACCCACATCCTTGGTGATGGTGTAAGGCCCATAGAAAAGTGTGTAGAGCTTCTTATGGGGAGCTATAAGATTCTCCTTCTGCAAATGTAACCATACCTTGTCTCCAACTTGAAACTAGTGTGGTACCCTGTGTGGATCATGGCGCTTCTTGTACTTAGCATTGGATTTCTGCAAAATCTCATGGACCTGTTGGAGGATGTGCCAAATCTACTCAATGAATCTGGTGGATTTTTTGGTCTCAGAATAAACATGGGAAGAGTTTGTCTGTGTGGTTGCAAGAGGTAGTGCAACATCAATGGGACCCAAGGGTTGGAATCCCAGTACCACCTGAAATGGGCTATGGTCGGTGGAGCTATGGAGAGCCCTATTGTAACTATGTTGAACATAGGGGAGACTCTCATCCCATGCACACAGATGCTTAGAGTTGTACATGCACAGGATGTGCACAATCATCCGATTGACGACCTCTGTTTGGACATCTGTTTGGGGGTGGAAAGAAGTGGATTTAGTGAGTTTGGTGTCCAATAGTTACCAGAGAATCGACCATAATGTGTCGAGGAACCTGCTTTCCCTGTCAGAGATGATGGTTTGTGGTATCCTAAAGTAGACCTACACTTTTTTGAAGAAGAGCTTGGCAGTATCTTCTGATGTGATATTATTCTTGCAGGCTTTGAGGATGGCCATCTTCAAAAATCAATCAACGGCCACAAATACACAATGATTTCCTTTCTTGGTGGATGAAAGGCCATACATGTAATCCATCAAGATGGATTCCCAAGGATTCTCGGGGGTAGGAAGAGGGGTGTATAATCCTTGATTCTTGATGGATGGATGGGAAATGGCACATGCAGTGCAATATCTAATATACTTGTTGATGTCTTGTCGACATTTTGGCCAATAAAAATGTTTCTAGAGAATGACCACAATTTTCTCCATGCCAAAATGTCCTGCCATCCGACTATAGTGGGATTCCCAAATCAACCTTTCACACTCACTTGTAGGAACATAGAGATGGCCCAGATGGCATAACATCCCGTCTTGAATGTGAAAATTGGTGACAGTCACGCCTGTACCCAAGACCTGATAGGTGGTGGCGAAGTCTGGATCTTGCTGATAAAGTTGGGGCCAATCAGATGCCTCATGTCCACAGGAATGGATCACAGTGGTGAGTGTAGCCACAGGAGGTCGACTGAGGTAGTCAGCGACATGATTTGTTCTCCTTATCTTATACTTGATGTTGATATGGAACTGTTGCATGTAGGTGGACCACTTCTAATCGTGGTCATTCTGCAACTTCCCATGTGTATATATGAACTGAAGAGGCTTATGGTCAATGTGTATGATTGTCTCCTTTCCTAGAATGTAATGTTTCCATTGAAGACATCCTTTTATAATGTAATACATTTCCTTTTCATAAGTGGGGTATTTCCGAACAATATCTGAGAGTGTTTCACTATGGTATGCAATCGGATGGCTGTGTTGAGTGAGAATTGGGCCTACAACATAGTTAGATGCATCAGTAGCAATATCAAATGGATGTTGCATATCGAGCAAGGAGAGTACTGGACCTGAGCACAAGCGATGCTTCAGATCCTCAAATTATCATTGTTGTTCCTTCCCCCACACAAACTTTTCCTTGCCACCACCCTTGGTCATGTGTCATAGGGCCCATGCAATATGGGAGAATCCCAACACAAACCGTTGGTAGAATTTGGCTAGTCCTAAGAAGCTCTGAATCTTGGTTAGCGTGGTCAGGGATAGACAGACACAGATGACTTGGATCTTAGTGGGATTAACATGTACCCCATGCTCATCAACAATGTATCCCAAGTATTGGACCTTGTTCATTACAAAGGAACATTTTTCCAAGTTTGCATATAGCTTGTGCTGCTGCAGAGTGCTCAAAACATGTTGAATATGCTGCATGTGCTCCTCCCAAGTTCTGTTGAAGATGAGGATGTCATCCAAATATACCACCACAAAATAGTTGGTGAAGGGTCTCAATACATCATCCATCAACCTCATGAAAGTGGATGGTTCATTTGTTAAGACAAAGGGCATGACCAACCATTTAAAGAGACCTTATTTAGATATGAAAGTTGTCTTCCATACATCAGTTGGTTCAATGGGAACCTAGTGGTAGCTAGACTTTAGGTAAATCTTGATGAAAAAAATTTCCCCCTTGAGTTGGTCAAGAAGGTCATCAATCCTGGGAATTAGGTATGGGTTTCTGACTGTAATTTTGTTTAATGCTGCGTAATCAATGCAGATTCGCTAGGTCTTGTCCTTCTTCTACACCAATATAATCGGGCTTCCACAAGGGGAGGAGTTGAGTCTTATGTGCCCCTTTTGAATAATCTCTTGGATATGACACTTAATTTCATCATTTTCCATCAACGAGTGATGATAGACTGGTCCATTAGGCATAGGTGCACCAGGGGTTAGATAAATTGGATGCTTTACTTGGCAGTGTGTCGGTACCCCAGTGGGTGAGGAGAATATCTCTTTTTACTCTTCCACAATCCCATACACTTTCTTTTGCTACAAATATAGGCTCTGTGTAGAGGCCACATATGTGGTGACGACCTTCTGCTTATTGTGAGAACATATCACAAGGAATATGAACTTCTCGGTCAATGAAATGATCTTACTGCATTTCTTAGCTGAGATTAAAGAAATAGCGATAGGAGGCGCTACCTTTGTTATCCTGTACAATTGTCTACCCAAAGTAATAATAACACTGCGAGGTCTAGACTCATACACAACATGACGCCTCCATAAATATGGTTGTCCTAAAAGAACGTCACAAAATTCAAGGGGAGAAATATCACACAATACCTCATCTTTGAAAGGCTTGATGTTGTAGGGAAGATGACATTGTTGGTTGACACAAAGATCTCTTCCTTGGAAAAGCCATCCGATGGTGTAGGGTTGCAGGTGTGGTGTCCTTAATACCATTTTCCTATTCATGTTAATGCTATGGAATAAACCTACCAAGGCATCAAACATATATGTGGCCATCTTCTTCTTGGACATGTGAGGAATTAGATGATCCTTCATTGAATCCAAGATGACCCTCTCTTCTTTGATCTCCTTCTTGTTGTGAGATTCCAAGGCTACAATATCTATTGGTGGAACAACTACTTTGTCCACTAAATCCCAAAGATCATACACCTTTAACGCTAAAATTACTCTTTCTTTCCAAGATAGGAAGTTGGATGCTCCATCCAATTTGTCTTTAACTCTCAAAGGTGGTAATGAAATCCCTAAGACATGATAAACTTCCTTGGAAATAGCCTACTATTGAAAATACCCCTATACCGACCTGTATAAACCTATACATGCTTGTCAAAACAGAACCCTGCATATGTACACACCTTCCCTTAAGGAAGCCCACTTATGTGCTTACTGTAGCCCACATATACACGACTGTCTCCAAATACTTCCACATATGTATGCACCTGTTCCTTTTGTAATCGGTGTACAACTTTGTAAAACTGAAAAATCCTAGTTCTTACTCAGTACAACTGTTTCCATGAAATTGGTCCTTTGATTTTCGCCCGCTGGTTATGGATATGCTAAGATCTGATAGATCTAAGATCAACTACTATGGATATAAGATATGGCTTCCCTTCAAAGCATGCACTTTGATACCATGTTGAAATTCCCTTACTCCAACTCTAGGCATCTTTTTATCTAGTGATTTCCTTGCTGCAATTTAGATTAGCATCTCACAAAACAAAAATACACTGTTGAAATATTCAACTCAAATACATATAGTGAAATCAAAACTTGAAACCAAATCACGCACACATAAACATTACTATTTTTGGGTATAATATTGCACAAGTTATAGGTTGGGAAAATCCTGACCCAACCACTAAATGATGACAACTAAGAGGTCACCTACCCATTGTCACCTTAGGCAGGTGCTCCCATCACTTTAGAGGTGAGGTAGTCACCTCAAGGGGGGAATCTCGGTGACCCTAGGGAGAATGAGATGGAGATGATGTCTCTAAAGGTCAATTCTAAGTGGTATGAAGGTATTGGAATGGAGTCTTGGGAAGGTCCAAGGGTTTCCAAGTATGTTGAGTAACCTGCAAATGGTGAAATACCTGCCCGAGACACAAGAAAAATAAGCATATAATGAAATATAAACAATTCGACAAGAAAGTTAATATTTCTATCCCTAATAGAAGCTGTTAGTAACAATGTATATCAGAAATAAAATGGCACTATAAGTTCCAATATAAATGCTAGAAATCAAGTGAAAGATACAAGAGAAATACTAGCTAAATACTAGCAAAACTCAAGATTAAAGACCAAGATACTAGCATGAAACGACAAGGCTGTTTTAAACACTTTTCTACAGGAAATTATATGATTATATGAGCCTTATGGATGTAGCAATAAATGTGTTGCAGCAATACAATGAGACACTAAAACTCCTCCAAACTTTGCCAAAAAGTGTGCTAGAGCAAGTAAGACAAGTGTGCAAACTTTGGACAATTTCTAATGGTTGATTACAGAGTTATTCAAGCAATTAAGTTAGGTTTTCTGCAACCCTAATGGATGAATATGTAAATTTGTAACAACAGCAAGAACTATCCCTTTTATGGGGACAGCCTTGTGGTTGTGAGGTGCCTTAAGCACAAGGAACACAATCCAAGTTGCAAAAATTAAATACAACAAGAAATTATGTTTCCCAATCCAATATTTTGTTTCTCCAATGCAAAACTAGTGCCTTTAGTTATGGGCTAATTGGGTCAAAAATGAATATCTAGGACTAATAAACCCTTGTGAGTGTAAATCCTCTTACTTCCCAAGGTAATTAACCTAGCTAGGGTTTGAAAATGAGGGGTGTAAATCCTCTTACTTCCTCAACAAAACCCTTGAAGAATAACTTTAAAAGCTTGATAAAATGGTGGAAACTAGGATAGGGGTGTATATCCTTATACTCCCTATCTAGCCTTCACCAAACCAACCTTATCTTGAATCACCAATGATAATAAAAAATTAAAGAGCCATACCATTTCAAGAAATATCCTTATCATGCCAAAGTAAACCTCCACAATAGAAAGAAAATGACCTCCTAGGGATAGTGCACCATCATCATCTTTCAACCATAACCTAAAATCATTATTCCATAGCATCAAAGGAAAAATACTCCAAGAGTTTCAAAAATTTCAAACCAAGTACTTCTCATAAGAGGGAGAGTTGTGATAAAATGAGATCTTATGATCTCTATTTATACAAAATTTCATTAACATAGTTTGTCAACATAATTAAGGGTAAACCACAATAATAGGGGTCAACAACCCTAATCTTTCCCATTTTACAAATTAATATTAAACAAATCACTTTAATTTCACTTTTGCATAAAGAAAAATCCCTATTTATATGGATGTCACCCCTTTAGGGCACGTTTTGGCACTAGGAGAAGGTCATTAGTGATGGAGGAGTGTATAAAGGCTTCCCAAAGCCACATGTCAAGCATCCAAAACAAATTCCTTCATGATAAAGGATAAATCCCCTCAAAACTTCCTTGTGCCAATGCATGTTAACCTCACCACCAAACCCTAACTCCCCTAGGTGACATTTTTCTTCTCCTAGGAAAATGTTTTGGCATGTGGGGGATAGGTTGTGTCGTCCAAGTCATATTATAGGCCTTCAAAGTTTAATCTCTCTCATCTGTCATGTGGGCCCTTGGCATCCACCTATGGGATTCAAGCCCCATTGAATCTCAAGCTACGATTGTTCTTCCAAAACTGTCCACCAAATAGGTCCTGCAAAGACAAATAAGTACACCCTCCAAGGATCTCAAGTCATAACGTCATGATAAGTGAATCCAGTCAATAAATGGGCCACCTAAGAATGTGCATCAAGTATCACTATGTCAAACAATTAATTTCTCAAAGACATTATGTGACTTGTCAAGCTTGAATATGGGAGGGATGATGAGGTGTCCTATTCGGTAGATCTTTCCCTAGGTCAAAGGAGAGCTTCCAATAGATCCCTCTCTAAGCCATGTAAATTGGATGAAGTGGTTAGGGTCAAGACTCAATGGGAATATGTCTCGTGACATACAAGAGGTCATAGTGTCTTATTCATGGGTGCCTTTGTAGAGGATGTGTGGTACCTTTGTTTCCAATGCAATTTTTCCAAGCCCATTATTTTTCCATTCTTTATTTCGTTCATAAATTTAAGGAAAAGTTGAAGGCCACTGTCCTGGCATCATGTCCTGATCTAAAAATGAAGAAGACTTGTATTCTTGAAAATATTTACAAGTAAAGTTTATGTGTTAAAATGAAAATGGATCAACTTTGCAACACAACTTTAATAGGTTTTACTCATTCAAGATGCATATAAACAGTAGCATAATCAATGAACAGAAAACACATAACACAACAAATGATAAAGGAGTTCACCCCTCTCTTGGGTTACATCTCCTGGTCCAGCTTCCAATGGATCATTTGTATTATTTTCTCAAAGTGATAAAAAATGTGCTTTACAATGCTCAAAATTCCAAATAGACTACTCCAATGGCTTCAGAACGTCCAAAAACCCCTAGTTGGGCTTTTTCGGCACCTCGTTTGGCCAAAAAATGAAGAAGATAAGCTTCCTGGAAGTCCCCCCTTCAAGCTTGTTGTCTCTGTATCTACAAAATGCACCTCCCTTGGCTCAACCTAGCCCACATGCATTTTAAAGCATAAAAACTTGACACCGGGCGTAACTACACAATCGGTCCAAACTGTCGAACAATTACGTGTCGGCCTTAACTACCAAGGCCCGTGGGCACATGGTCACCACATGACCGCACGCTATTACACAACAGGGCTAAAGTTTTAAAATCGTTGACATAACCGTATGGTTTAAACCCGCATGCATACACGTTGGTCACATGTTAACCAAACTGCGCACATTCAAACGGTTACAACATATATTATGGTAGGTCTAACCGTCGTAGCACCGGTTGTATGCAATACAATATAACCATAGGCCGGGGCTTAGCCCCGGCCTGGTTCACGCCCCAACACACCTTTTTGCAATGTTAAATATATTACAATGCTTTTATATATTAAGTAACATGTGTGGGCACGCCGTTTGGGCGGCCTTTCCCAAAGCTTTACCCTGCCCAGACGTCCCGAGGTCAACTCCTGCCAAGTGCAAAGATTTTAACCAATAAACAGGTGACACGTGGCGGCCATTGATTGGGCCATGTGTCGCCATCCCATTCGCTGCCAGAAAACCATGTCACATGCCAACTATTCCAATAACTGCCTGCCACGTGTCGTACAACCTGCCACATCAACATCCATATGGACTATATAGTTAGCATCCCTTTTTTTGCCTGTTTGCCATTTTGAACAGAACGCGATATCTCTCGCTCCTGACGTCCGTTTGAACCCAAACAAGTTGTGTTGGGTTCGTAATGATGAGGCATATTCTCTCGTTCGATTTGAAGAGATTCCAAGCACTTTGAATTTTTGAGCAAAATTTGATCCCCTGATCACACATCCCCATTGGAAAGCTTTTGGACCTCCAAAAGACTATTTTCAGTCTATTTGAAGATGAGGGTATAGTTCCCTCACTCTTCCAACCTCAATCCACTTGGCTTTGCTTGGATTTGTACCTTTAAGAACAACTCAAAGATACTCCACATTTCCTCGTTTTGAAGTCCGCATTCTCCTGTCAAGGATGGTGTCTTCATGCAGTTCTGTAAGATATTCTGGGGAAAAATTATCTATAGAAGGAATCTGAACATGCTCGCTTTGATCATCAATCAAAGGAGGCTCATACAATTTCAAATTCTCAACATTAACAACTGCATACATTTGCATATAAGGAGGCAAATCTAAACGAACGACATTGTTACCAATCTTGTCGATAATCTTGAAAGGACCATATCGAATCAGTTTCAATTTTTTACCTTCTCCTTTAAGCCTCTCCTTACTGATGTAAAGCCAAACTTCATCTCCAACTTGGAAACTGTGATCAACATGATGCTTGTCATGTCTCGTCTTGTAGTTGGCTTGACTCTTTTCCAACTGCTCTTGCACCATTTGATGTATCGACTGAATTTGTTCAATGAACTTTTCTGCCCTATCAATGTCATATTGACCATCGATAGAAATATCCTTCCCAAAGATAAAATCTAAAGGAGATTTGGGCAAATAGCCAAAACATGCTTCAAATGGTGACATTTGAGTTGAAGAGTGCTTAGCTCGACTGTAAGCATGTTGAATGTAGTGTAAATGCTCATCCCAAAGTTTAGGATGCTTGCTGCAATAAGCACGAAGAAGATGCACCATTGTTCGATTTACCACTTCTGTCTGACCATCTATTTGTGGATGAAAAGTTGTGCTCTTTTTCAGTTTGGTGTCCATGAGTGCCCATAAACTCGACCAAAAACTTCCAATAAATCGAGAATCCCAATCAGAAATAATGGATTTAGGCAATCCAAAATGCACCCAAACATTTTGAAAAAACATTTGTGCCATCTGTTCAGCTATAACCTGCTTTGTACAAGGCATCAAAATACACATTTTGCTAAATCGATCAACCACAACATAAAGATAATCATGATTTTGTCTAGACATAGGTAGACCTCCTACAAAATCCATGGAAATACTTTCCCAAGGACGAGAAGGAACCGGAAGTGGAGTATACAAACCCAACTTTGGATTTCTAGGTTTACTTGTGGCACATAACGAACATCCATGAACATATCTTGAAACACTTTCATTCATTTTAGGCCAGTAGCAGTATCTTTGCAAATTAGCCACTGTCTTTCCTACACCAAAATGACCAACAATAAGAGAAGAATGGGCTTCTCTTATAATGTTGATTCTTTCCCCCTATGGAATACATAGCTTTCCAAGATGATACAAAAAATTATCATGCACATGGTAATCCAATTCCTCAACATGGTTAGAATGACACAAAGTTTCCAAAGCATATTGCTCAACATAACTTTCATGCATGATAGGACTATGCTTAAGAATAACTGAAGCACTAATAATAGGCTTGGAAAGCATATCAACAACTTTGTTATAAATGCCCTTCTTATACCTGATGACCAAGTGGAACTGTTGAAGAAAACCCATCCATCTGAAGTGCCTAGCTTATTGTAGCTTTGTTTGTGATTGTAAGTGTTGCAGTGGTTGATGATCGGTGTGAACAATGGTTTCTTTTCCCAACAAATAATGTTTCCATTTTTTCACACTTTGTACCAATGCATACAATTCCTTATCATAAGTAGGATAGTTAATCATGGCACCATTAAAGGTCTCAGAATGAAAACAAACGGGCTTACCATGTTGTAGCAAAACTTCTCCCATTGCATAATTGCTTGCATCTGTTTGGATTTCAAAAGGTTGTCTTAAATTTGGAAGTGCAAGAACTGGCGTTGAATTGATCTTCTCTTTCAAAGTATCAAAAGCCTTCTTTTGCTTGCCTCCCCATTGAAAAACTTGCTTGACACTTGTCACTGCATGTAATGGAGCTGCAATGGAAGAAAAGTTAGCAATAAACTTCCTCCAATATTGGGTTGCTCCCAAAAAACTTCTTACCTCTGTCACATTGCTGGG
>ML776597.1:386289-428678 GCA_009831015.1 Picea engelmannii | reverse complement strand
TCTCTCTCATTTCCATGACAACCTTTCTGAGATCTTCATCTTCTGTAGGAACATGTTCATGACTCTCTTCATGAGCCATACTTGGTGAATGCCTCCTTGAAACTTGCGGTGATGATATATGCTTCCTCCTTGAAGGATGAGAAATTGGCTCTACAATTTGACCTTCTCCTCTTGTGAGTTTCAACCTTGTGATCATCAGAAAACAAAACACTTGCAAATAATCAAGTCTTCAAAAACCTATGCTCTGATACCAACTTGATCTAAAAATGAAGAAGACTTGTATTCTTGAAAATATTTACAAGTAAAGTTTATGTGTTAAAATGAAAATGGATAAAATTTGCAACACAACTTGAATAGGTTTTACTCATTCAAGATGCATATAAACAATAGCATAATCAATGAACATAAAACACATAACATAGCAAATGATAAAGGAGTTCACCCCTCTCTTGGGTTACATCTCCTGGTCCAGCTTCCAATAGATCATTTGTATTATTTGATCAAAGTGCTCAAAAATTTTCTTTCCAATGCTCAAAATGCCAAATAGACTGCTCCAATGGCTTCAGAACGTCCAAAAACCCCTAGCTGGGCTTTTTTGGCACCTCGTTTGGCCAAAAAATGAAGAAGATAAGCTTCCTGGAAGTCCCCCCTTCAAGCTTGTTGTCTCTG
The DNA here is from genome assembly GCA_009831015.1 of Picea engelmannii. Taxonomy (NCBI): domain Eukaryota; kingdom Viridiplantae; phylum Streptophyta; class Pinopsida; order Pinales; family Pinaceae; genus Picea; species Picea engelmannii. Next base: position 428,009 of record ML776597.1, on the reverse strand, counting down.
CATCTTCAAAACACACCTGCCTTAGCTCAACCTAGCCCACATGCATTTTAAAGCATAAAAACTTGGCACTGGGCACAACCGCACAACCGATCCAAACTGTCGAATGGTTACGCGTCAGCCTTAACTACCAAGGCCCATGGGCACATGGTCACCACATGACCGCACGCTATTACACAACAGGGCTAAAGTTTTAAAACCATTGACATAACTGTATGGTTTAAACCCGCGCGCATACACGTTGGTCACATGTTAACCAAATAGCACACATTCAAACGGTTACAACATATATTATGGTGGGTCTAACCGTTGTAGCACCGGTCGTATGCAATACAATATAACCATGGGTCAGGGCTTAGCCCCAGCCCGGTTCACGCCCCAACACACCTTTTTTCAATGTTAAATATATTAAAATGCATTTATATATTAAGTAACATGTGTGGGCATGCCTGTTGGGTGGCCTTTCCCAAAGATTTACCCTGCCCGGAGGTCACGAGGTCGACTCCTGCCAAGTGCAAAGATTTTAACCAATAAACAAGTGACACATGGTGGCCATTGATTGGGCCACATGTCGCCATCCCATTCACTGCCAGCAAACCATGTCACATGCCAACTATTCCAATAACTGCCTGCCACATGTCGTACGACCTGCCACGTCAGCGTCCGTACGGACTATACAGTCAGCATCCCTTTTTTTGCCTGTTTTCCATTTTGAGAAGAACGTGATATCTCTCTCTCCCGAAGTCCGTTTGAACCCAAACGAGTTGCATTGGGTTCGTAATGATAAGGCCTACACTCTCATTCGATTTGAAGCGATTCTAAGCACTTTGAATTTTTGAGCAAAATTTGATCCCCTGATCATGTCCATATAATGAAAATGTCACCCACAAATATCTAGTGGAAATGAGAAGGTTGTCTCATGATGATACCCCCTTTATCTCAGCCATGAAACTGAGAGCCATTACCCTATCTTGGTGACCAGATGATGGTAATTTAATTCCACTAGATTTTCATGGACATGATAGGTCGGCTCGTGATGAGACCTGCTATCCTCCAACTAACCTTTTAAGAATTTTTAGTGATATATTTTTTGTGGGTCCCCCTTTTCTCAAAGATAAGATTTTCATTTCTTCCTTGGGTGATCCCTGGGAGAATCATATAGAAGGTTCATACATAGGATTTTATCTTTTATCCAACATCAATCCCTATAGGCCTTCAATCCCTTCTTTCCATAGAATGAGGGAAAATCCCTTCTTGGGTCAATACACCCTAAAATCCGAAGAGATAAGGAAATGGGGGGAAATAGTGATGAAAATTGGTAAGTATGGTCAGGAACGATACAATGTCTCTTCAAGGGCGTTCCTAGTAGCAAACCCGTCCCCAAGGAAGACCACTTACTAGGGCACAATATCAACCACCAAGGTGAAGTAGGGGAAAAGGAATAATGTACAAGCGTATATTATGAAATTTAAACCAATCTAAGATACAACATACTTAAATGCCTCAAATATTGAAATGATTCTCACCATAATGCTAACTTGTACCTCATGGAGCAAGGCCCACTTCCTTCAGAAAGCTAGCTGGTGTGGTGGATGCCATCTGAAAATTTGTGACCTCTATGTTGGTGAGAAGGGTCTCCATCTATGAAAAAGGATACTTCTAGTCATGTAGTCTCTTGACACTCCATATTTTCAACTTGGGGGCCTCAAGACATAATATCCTTAGTTATCCACAAAATGGGAATAGCATCTGGCTCCTACTTGGGGACTTGTGCTCACCATAGAGTGCATTAGAACCACAACATCTTCTGGTAGAACTGTGCCTACCAAAAAATCAAGAAAAGGGTTCAGAGAATCTAGGGTGGTGCTATCACCCTTCATCCATATATAGAAATCTGAAATGAAAACTAATCTAAAAAGGAAAAATTTTGACATTTTTTCAAAAATTTCTAAACTAAGAATGTAATCAATATGCAAGTAGAGAAAAATGAAAATCAAATGCATCTAAACTAATATGATCAATCAATATGCAAATGCAGAGGAAAGTAAGATGACTTGCCTACTGACCTAGGGGACGGGCCCTGAAGAAGTCATGTGACCTGGACGTAAGGTTGGAGAAGAGATCCATCCACTGGTAATGACATCTTCTTCCTGTCTAATGTTGTCACATAGTACTTTTCTTTATCATACTCATTCTTGATGATGTAAGGGCCAAACCATGAGTTGTTATCTCTTTGGTCATATCTGGGTTTTCCCTTTATTTTGTTCCACATGAGCGCAAGACTTCCTTCACTAAAATTGATGCAGGGTGTATTCTCAACATATGGAGGTTTTGTGTAGACTGTCTCTTTGATGATTTATTCATGTTTCTCATCTTTCTTCAAAATTTGGATAGACCCTGGCTCCTTCCCATGGTATTTTTCAATTTTCTTTTTATCTATCCATGGAAGAAACATCTCTATGGATTCTTCATGTATGAAGGGTAGATCAGATGGATCATACTCAATAATCTATGGAGGCACATCATAGTAGTGTTCACTGAGATAATTAGGGCCCCTCAGATCCATCACATGTCTATCATTATTTTCCTTGCTGTGTAATATTTCATATGTTCCATCGCCCATGGGGATATATGCATGTGTAAGGCTTATGCTAAGAAAAACCCCAAGGTCATAGGACCAAGTCCTCGACAAGAGAATCCCCCAAGCATCTGGGACATTGATCACTAATATGTCCATGAAGATATTGATATGTGGGAAAACAATCAAAACTACGTCAATGTCCTCACATAACCCAAGAACCTTGACCTTTTTGGAATCATTACAACATACGTTTCCATAAGGTCAGGTTGTATTCAAACCAAGTTGTTTCATCACCCTCAATGATATGACATTTGTTGAGGCCCTAGAGTCAAGCATGTAGTTGTTCAAGCGGAGGCCATTCATTCCTAATGAAATATAGAAAGGAGGATTCTTGTCCCTTGGCCAATCAAGATACATAGTGTTCAAGATGATGGGAGGATATTCCTTCTCGGTTGGCACCTAAAAGAATTTCAAAACTTTCCTTTTTACAGAAGGGATCTTACACCTCTTTGTCACCAGGACCATCATACTCAGTTTTCCAAAAATACTTGCAACATATATATATTTAATTGAATACCATCTGTAGGAGTTGGATTTGGAAGCAAGTCACATACCAGAAGTGGAGGTGGTGGAGCCACCTTCTCTTCTGATGGAAGAGGAGTATCAGGCCATGATGGAGGGGCTGAATCTCTATTTCTTCTAGTGTAGGTCATATATTCCCTCCTCCTTAATTACTTCTTCTAATCATTTGTCAACTGATTCAAGGCCCACAGTCTCCCCTCTCTTTCTCCTATTCTTCTGGCTTCATTGATCTATTCTTGGGTAACTTGTTCCTCTTGGAAAACACAAATCATATCAATGAAATTCATATCGTCAGGAGAATATTTGTCTTGTCATGGGCATTCATCTTCTCTGTGGGGTTCTTGGAACGAGAGGTACCAAGATTCTATATAAACTGTCTTAACTTGTTTTAGAGTATCTGAGGCCTTTACCTATTATTGAGGCCTTGGTTTCCAACCTGTGGCATCTTTATGTTGTCTGGAAAAATGAGGTTTGGGAGAAGATTGATTTCTTTCTACTGTAGAAAAATGACCCATAATATGATTCTGCACCTGGATAAATTGAGTATTCATTTGGTCTATATTCTGAGTTAAGAGGACAATCAGACCAAGATCACTATTGTTGGAAACCTTAGGATTTGATTCTTCTTTGACACAAGGGTAGTGAAAAGGTTCTACCCTTGAATAAAGTACATTTTCATCAATATCGACACTGTACTCAGCTTGTGCGAATTATGTGGGATTTTTATATTTGAGAATGAATCGAAACTTCCCTTCAAAATCATTCATGTAAAGGAGATGAATTGATGATGTTGTAGCATGGAAATCTATTGGAATTTGATTGTACAACCTGTCAAATCTGATATTGAATTATTTTATTGTTTTGTTCTCCTTTTTCTTTATCTGATTAAATTGAGCCCCAAGTATCCCACCATCTATTCTTGAATGAGTTGGAAAGCTTCGTAGGACATGAGATGATTGTTGGGGATCCCTTTGAACCAATCAAGAGATTCTCCATTCAATGACGAGGCAAATAACTTCATGACCACATCTTCATGCTCAATACCTGCATTATCCATGTCCCAACTTATGACATAAAGATGGTCCTCATCAGTTATCACATTAATTCCTGGGAACTTTGGAAACCACTTGTTGAATTCTTTTGGCATTGTATTAGGGTATCCTTGGATGTTGGACATGTGAAGAGGTTTTTAGAGGTCCTTTTCCCAAGGGTGAGCCATTGGATTAAGAAGAAGGGTACTATGGAAGAGGGTTTTAACCATGGGAGACTTGAGAGGAGGCCCTCTTTGGTATACCTTAGAAGGCTTGAACCTCCCAGGGGGGAAAGGTTTGGGAAAGGAATGGTTATAGGAAGGTGGAGTTGCCAGATGAGATTCAATATGATATCATCAAGAAAGGTGGAAAGGGAACATCCCTTGGGTGGATTCTCCAGAAAATTTAAGGGAAAGGTTTTAGGATAGCTTGTCAAAGTGTCGTTAGGGTTCCGAAGAGGATTCAAAATCCTCCTCGACAACGACACAAAAATGTTATTGCACATGTTTTAGGTTGGGAAAATCCCAACCCAAACTCTAAATGGAAACAACTAAGAGGTCATTTACCTAGTGTCACCTTAGGCAGGTGTCCTCATCACTTTAGAGGTGAGGTAGTCACCTCAAGGGGGGAATCCCGGTGACCCTAGGGGAATGAGATGGAAAAAGATGAAAATGGAGATGAAGTCCCTAAAGGTCAATTCTAAGTGTTATGAAGGTCTTGGAATGGATTCTTGGGAAGGTCCAAGGGTTTCCAAGTATGTTGAGTACCCTACAAATGGTGAAATACTTGCCCGAGACACAAGAAAAATAGTCATATATTGCAATATAACCAATTGGAAAAGAAAGTTAAGCTTGTTGTCCCTAATAGAAGTTATTAGTAACAATGTATATCAGCAATAAAATGGCACTAAAAGATGCAAGATAAATGCTATAAATCAAGTAAAATATACAAGAGAAAAACTAGATAAATACTAGCAAAACTCAATATTAAAGAACAAGATACTAGCATGAAAAGAAAAGGTTGTTGTAAGCACTTTCCGTAGAAAATTATATTAGCCTTATGTCTGTAGAAATCATTGTGTTATAGAAATAAAATCAGCCACTAAAACTCCTCCAAACTTTTCCAAAAAGTGCGCTAGAGTAAGTAAGACAAGTGTGAAAACTTTGGACAATTTCTAATGGTTGATTACAGAGTTATTCAAGCAATTAAGTTAGGGTTTTTGCATCCCTAATGGATGAATATGTAAATTTGTAACATAATCAAGAACTATCCCTTTGATGGGGACACCCTTGTGGCTGTGAGGTGCCTTAAGCACAAGGAACAAAATCCAAGTTGCAAAAAGTAAATATGACAAGAAATTACGTTTCCCAATGCAATATTTTGTTTCTCCAAGGCAAGACTAGTGCCTTTAGTTATGGGCTAATGGGGTCAAAAATAAAGAGATATGACTACTAAACCCTTGGGTGTGTAAATACTCTTACTTCCAAAGGTAAGTAACCTATCTAGGGTTTGAAAATGAGGGGTGTAAATCCTCTTACTTCCTCAACAAAACCCTTGAAAAATAACTTTAAAAGATTGATAAAATGGTGGAAAATAGGATAGGGGTGTATATCCTTATACTCCCTATCTAGCCTTGGAAAACAAAACCTTATATTTAATCACCAATCATAATAACAAAGTAAAGAGCGATACCATTTCAAGAAAAATCCTTATCATGCCAAAGAAAACCTCAACAATGGCAAGAAACTAACCTCCTAGGGATATCGCACCATCATCATCATTCAAACATAACCAAAAATAATTATTCCATAGCACCAAAGACAAAATACTCCAAGAGTAGCGAAAATTTCAAACCAAGTACTTCTTAGAAGGGGGAGAGTTATGATAAAATTAAAACTTATGATATATATTTATACAAATGCCACTAACATAGTTTTTCTGCATAATTAAGGGTAAAACACAAGACTAGGGGTCAAAAACCTTAATATTTCCCATTTTACAAAGTAATATTAAACAATTCACTTTAATTTCACTTTTTCACAAAGAAAAATCTCTAGTTATATGGATGTCACCCCTTTAGGGGACATTTTGGCACTAGGAGAAGGTCTTTGGTGATGGAGGAGAGTAGAAAGGCTCCCCATCGTCATATGTCAAGAATACAAAACAACTTCCTTCATGATCAAGGCTCAAGACCCTGAAAACATCCTTGTTCCAATGCATGTCAGCCTCACCACCAAACCCTAACCCCACTAGGTGACATCATGCCTCTAAAGGTGACATTTTTCCTCTCCTAGGAAAATTATTTGGCATGTGTGGGCTAGGTTGTGTAGTCCAAGTCATTTTATAGACCTTAAAAGTTTTATCTCTCTCATTCGGCATGCGAGCCCTTGGCATCCACCTGTGGGCTTCAATCCCCATGGAAGCCCAAGCTAGGCTTGTTATTCCAAAACTCTCCACCAACTAGGTCCTGCAAAGACAAATAAGTACGCCCTCCAAGGATATCAATTCATAACATCATGATAAGTGAATCCATTCAATAAATGGGACACCTAAGCATGTGCATCAAATATCACTATGTAAAACATTTAAGTTCTCAAAGACATTATGCAACTTGTCAAGATTGAATATGGGAGGGTTGACGAGGTGTCCTATTGGGTAGATCTTTCCCTAGGTCAAAGGAGAGCTTCCAAGAGATCTCTCCCTAAGCCATGTAAAGTGGGTGAAGTGGTTAGGGTCAAGACTCAATGGGAATAGGGATCATGACGTACAAGAGGTCGTAGTGTCTCATTCATGGGTGCCTTTGTAGAGGGTGTGTGGTACCTTCGTTTGCAATGCACTTTTTCCAAACCCATTATTTTTCTATTCTTTCTTTCTTTCATAAATTTAAGGAAAAGTTGAAGACCACTATCTTGGCATGGTGTCCAGGTAATGACAATGTCACCCACAAATTCTCAGTGGAGATGAATAATATGGATTGTGATGATACCCCCTTTCTCTCAACCATGCAACTGACAACCATTACCCTGGCTTGGTGACCAAATGATGGTAATGTCATTCCATTATATATTCGTGGACATGATAGTTCGGCTCGTGATGAGGCCTCCTATCCTCCAACTAACCTTTTAAGCATTCTTAATCATATATATTTTGTGGGTCCCCCTTTTCTCAAAGATAATCTTTTCATTGCTTCCTTGGGTGATCCTTATGTGACGCATATAGAAGGTTCATACATAGGATTTTATATTTTACCCAACATCAATCCCTCTAGGCCTTCATCCGCTTCTTCCCATAGAATGAGGGACAACCCCTTCTTGGATTAATACACCCTAAAATCCAAAGAGATAAGGAAATGGGGAGAAATAGTGATGAAAAGTGGTAAGTATGGTCGAGAATGGTAGGATGGCTCTTCAAGGGATTTCCTAGTAAAAAACCCATCCCCAAGGAAGACCACTTACTAGGGAACAATGTAAATCACCAAGGTGAAGTGAGGAAAAAGGAATAATTTCCAAGGATATATCATAAAATACAAACCAATCTAAGATACAACATACTTACATGCCTCAAATATTGAAATGATGCTCACCATAATACTGACTTGTACCTCATGGAGAAAGGCCCATTGCCTTCCAGAATCTAGCTGGTGTGGTGGATTCCATCTGGAAATTCGTGGCCCCTGTGGTGATGACAAGGGTTTCCATATGTGCAAAAGGATACTGCTAGTCATGTAGTCTCTCAGCACTCCATATCTGCAACCTGAGGGCCTCAAGACATAATATTATTAGTTATCCACAAAATAGGGATAACAGGGTAGATACCACTGGAAAAAATCCTGTGTTGAGAATGATTTTATTATGTTAAAATTAGGGCTTCTGTAACAGGGATAATGGCCCACTAAGATAAATACAATTGTAGAAAAACCTAGAAAAGTCCGATCTATTGCATGACCTAGATCTGCACACTTTTTTAGGTGTATGTGCCTATCCTTAACGGAGCCCACGTATATGCACCTATCTCCATTGGCGCTCATGTACACATATGGAAATACTATATGGGAAATTTCATATGGTGCGAACCTTTCCCCTGGCTTCTCTCTACTGAAACCCATTTGTGGTTGCCTCTGTTCTCTCTTCTCCTTGACTTGATCTCTATATGGAAGTCCTTCTCCACCTATTGAATATCTCCTTAAATCATAGTCCTTCATGATCCAAGATTTGAGAAAATTTCCTTCTCTGCTTTGATCAATGTATTAAGTGTCTTCTTATTTACCTCAATATTTCTTTTATAATATTGAGTTATAACCTAACCCTAATATCCAAAGTGATTGACAATTGAGATTACTTCTCACCTCACTTGAGATCAATGACTAAGTTTAAATGATAATTTTTAACATTTCCTTAAATGAATCAATTAATTTAAATAAGTAATTAATAAAATAATTTTACTTTAGTAATCTATTTAACTAAAGTAAATTCAAGGATAGAAGTATTTGGACGATTTCTAGACGTCTAGACACATAGACCTATGTGGAATCACCTGTCCAATGCTACCACTAGCATCAACAATTCCTTCTTTTAAATACTGAATGTGTGGAAGTATCACACGAGTTTCATGTTTCTCTTTCTAGAACCAACACTTGGGTTATGATTTGAATATCATCCCTGTGTGTTCATTACTCATCATTAGTCACCCTAATGTTAAATAAACCAATACCTTTCTGCTTACCAATGACCATTATTTTCTAGATCGTTCGAACAAGGTATTACCACACAGAAATTGCACAAGTTTTGGCACTGTCCTTAGATTTGTATAATAACTAGTTTTTTTTTTTTTTTTTTGAAGCGGTGAAATATTTCCCTCTCGGTGTTTATATAACCATGAATTTCATTCTAGGTTTCTACAGATAAGGACCCTATTTAAAAAAAAATAAAAAAATCCATGCATTTTCATTTTCGTCGCTTGATTTATATGTGCTAATCTGAAAATATTTCTGCTATGAAAAAATGTGTTTTCCATAGGACCCATCATGTCCACCTACATGCGGAAATATGAAAGGGACCCAATCATTGAGGTCTCACCATGAAAATAGGAGGAAGAAGCATACATTGACACCCTAGGACCTGTGTACAATGATACATAATGCATCATGGACAATGACAACTTATTTGAGTCGTGAGAGATTTATCAAATTTTCACTAATAAAATATTTCCCCATCTATCAGAGAATGATCTAGACCTCACTGTATATCGATCCATCAAAAAATACAAGTTAAATAGAATAATAGCTCATTTAGAAATACTCCCCTGTGCGGAGGCCATATCCTAGATCATTAGGCACATGCATATATAAAAGGAAAATAATAAATGCCCAAGGAATACCTATTGTTTCCTTCCATACATTAGTGATCACTTCATGCTATCAATTGATCGAGGGAGATATTTCACTGGATGATGAATTGGTGAAAGGATTCCCTCACAATGCTAGGGATCTTATGAAAAAGTGGTGGATGCTAGGTAAAAAGTTCAAGACTAGGGCATTGGAAGACTACCTGACCAATTTACCCATGCTTCCCTACCAATATGCAATGGCCATGCTATGCTAATTATATGGAGAGCTTGACGCTCAAAGATTCAGGGTGTCATGGGTGCCTCTCATCCACTATATTTCCACTTTTGGATTTTCATTTAACTGGGTTGACATTCTATCTTCAACGCTAGCATAGGAAATCTTAGTTGCAAAACATATGGCCCTAGGAAAGTATCATATTTTTCATATGGCCTTAGATTTGTTGGACATGATGTGTGTGATACACACATATTTGGAAATGGGTTGGGTTTGGAATCTGGGTGAGCTTCCCATCCATGTATATTGGAAAATCCTCTGGGAACACACGTAATGATCTTATTACCAAAAAAATTGTGACAAGTTCTTGATCCCCCGGTTCCAAATATTGTTCTACACTCCCTTGCATGTTTGAAACATATCAGGCCATATTAGATAGGGTAGTATATTTGTACCTATTGAAATATGGTACATATGTCAGAGTTCATGGGGCCACCAAAGCCTACAAAAATCTGGTATATAGGGTAGGTGCATCTTTAAATAGAGACAAAAAGAATATTTGGAAACCCTTACCACTCCGGGGTTGTGCCTATTCCTTCAAGGATACTAATGAAGCTCAAGAAAAAGTTAACACCTTATCCTTTTTCCACTTCGGCAAGGAAATATTCTAGAGGCATGACACCTTGAGAATCATCAACACACTCTACCATAAATGCAAATACAGGTGGAGTTACGAATCTAAAGCCTTGGAGGAAGAAGAAATCCACCAAAGGGAAAATTTTTATGATGAAGTAATTTTGGGAAGGGGAGGAAACTCCCAACATAGAGGTAGAATAAAATATGAAAATAAATATAGGTATGTAGAGGAAGAAAGGAAGAAGAGACTAGAAGCAGAAAACATATCAAAGACTAAGGCTGAATATAAAAGGAAGGAAGAAGATGAACATAAAATAAAGGAAGAAGAAGTAGTAGTAGAAACTGAGAAAAATAGGAAGGAAGAAGATGAAAAAAAACGAAAAGAAGAAGAGGCAACAACAATGGAAGTAGAGTATATAAGGAAATAATTATAAGCTCCAATAGAACAAGAAGCACAAAAGAAAAGAGAAGAGGAAGAGGTGAAAGAAGGAGAAGAAGAAAACATGGAGAAACAAGAAGAAGAACAAGGATCGGATCCCATGGACACTGATATGCTAGGATCATCCTCAGATACACCCATGACCAAAGGGAATTTCCCATTGAGAGAATTGGGACTAGGGGTATTCACATTGTCTAAATCCCATAATGTGTCCAATCTAAATTCTTTTAGATTCAAAAAAGAGTTAGGAAAAATCATCCAACATAAAATTATGAGGTTTCCTGTCTCTAGAGTATCCCCTCTCTCAGTAACCGCAAAGAAGGATGTAGTGGAAAATATCATAAATGACCCCTTTGATATCGCTTCAGCTGGCATGGCGTTTACTCTTGAATCTGAGTAGAATCTAAAGAAAACGATGAAATAAATTGAGGAATACAACTAAAGAATAAGGACCATGGAGGAAGAGGTGAAATTTTACAAAGATGACAGAACCATCATCCAATAATTTAGAATAAGCACCGAAGGGGTAAGGAAAGAGATCCAAAATTTTGCCTAAGAAATGTATACTGGAGTGCAAGAGTTATAGAAGAAAGCCTTCCAAATCATAGCTTAACTAGACAAAGGTCATACCAAAAACATGGAATTTATTGGGATATGAGTATTTTTGGATGAGATGAAGAAATGGGAAGAGGAATCCAAATGCCCTTGAAGTATTACTGTGAATGATTGATTGGAAAAGTGAATTGAACTATGTTTCCCTTTATAATTGTCCAGAAGTAGGAAAAAAGCTAGAAAATTATTTAAAGAATTCTCTTGGCATGTGTACTAAACTCCACAAGGAAACCATTACTTTGTCCATCAAATTTCATCTGCCCCAAATTGGTGAGCTAGGTCAAACCAAGCCAGATGAACAAGTACATAATGAATTAGAGGAGGAAACGCACTCTAGAAAAATGGTTGTCGGAACCCCACTCAGGGTAACCAATGCCTTGATTGATGAACATTTAGCAAAGCCAACATGAGCTCAAAGTATTATTCATGAAGTATGGACAACTTATATCGGATACAAGGACAAAGGAGAATCATAAAGTAAATTCAAATTTTTAAATTTCGTGTTTTATTTTTTGTAAAGTAGAAAGAAACAAAATAGGGAAGATGAAGAGTTTTGTAACTATCACTTGGGAATTCATGAAGCTCCATGGAAAAATTACCAAACTCAATTATATAAACCAAAGAGTACCCACTTAGAAAATGTCTCTTCAATTCTATCATTTTTGGATAATTATTTTTCTATAAGTAATAGCAAGAATCCCTCGAGACCATTTTGATAGAGAGAAAAACAATTTTTCTAATAACAGTTAGCTATGAACTACTTCCAGCAAATGTTGAGTTATTGTGAAATGTTGATATTACATTGTTCATTTACAGAATTCTCTTGCATGAAAATGTGTATTTTTATAATATTTTTTGTTCTCTTTTATTAATGTTCTGATATGATGAATAGATGAGCATGAATGAGTTAAAGTGATATACTTTCTCTTTGTGTATTTTTGTTTATGTATTTGTTAGAAATATTTATCCCTATAACAAATATCTAATTAGGGGTTGTACACAGGGATTTGATACATTTATATATTTTCATTCATTAGATTTGCTTCTCCTAGCTATGGTATGCTAGATTATATTTATTTTCCGCATCTAGCATAGATGATATTTGCATGCACTGCATTCCCTCATTCCATCAACTATTCACCCAAACCTCATAACAGTAATGGAAGTCAAGCTAGAATATGCATAAGACTTCTATTGCAAATGGTGTGAGGTATAATTGGGACATCATAATGGGGAGTGATCCTATATATTGAAGGAAATTCGACTCATGTCAGCACAACCTTGGTCAACTTGTCCACCACCACCATTATTGAATTGTGTTGCCTCGTTGTCACGAGAAACTTGGTGATGAAATCGATGGTGGCTGCCTCCCACTTCCACTCTGGAATTGGAAATGGTTGTAGCAAACCTGTTGGGTGTCCATTCTTATCCTTCATGCTTTGGAAGTCCATGAATCTATCTATGTAACCAACCACATCCCTTTTCATACTTATCCAAAAGTATTAGTTTCTCATTGTCACAATTGTATTCTAATAACCTGGGTGTCTATCCTATGGTACATTGTTCATCTCTTTCTGATCCTCAATGGATCTGAATCAATGAATGGGTAAGACTCAACACCTATAAGAAAATTTGGCAATTTATGAAGGTTATCTAAACTATGAAAAATACAAGTAAATGTAAATGTCAAAGAAAAAAAATGTGAGGAAAAAAAGAAGAATTAAATGAAAAAAAAAATAAGAGAGAAGGTTGAGGAATGGGAAATGAAGGGACATGGCTATTGGAATTCCCCTTACCACCTAGCTCTCCCTATTTCCTCCTTCACTCTCATTCTCAAGGGGTATTTTGGGCCAAGAAAAGAAGAGGAATATAAATCCATGAGTGAATTGTACAGAGCCCAATTCAAAGATGGTTTTCCCATTTGGGTTTCCACGGTAAAAAGTTGTGTTCATTGTCACTAATTTCTATGGTTTTTGTTGAGAAATTTGTTTGTATGAACATGTAGATTAGAGCTAATTATTCGTGGTTGATTAAAAGTTACTACTTGTAATTGAGTTCTTATAGAATTGAAGAACCACAACAACTATTGAATTCTCATTGTCCATTTTTAGTCGAAGTTTGAGATGGATGGATGATAGAATTTATTTGTTGCAATTAAAGTGGACATTTCCAAATTCAATTTTTATGGTTATTGGTGAGTTTTATCTCTCCTACATATTGTTATTTATTTCCTTGAGATAAATTTCATTTTTCTAGTGGGTGTTCTTACTCCCTATAGTCCATACTTCTTCACTAGGATGCAAATAATTTGCTAGTTGGTATTTCCTCACTGTCTACAAGTTGCTCACTCTCTATGGGTTGTCATTTAAATTGTTTTTTTAGTATTTCACCTTACATATAATGTACACACTCTCTCTTGGCGAATTCATCCTTGCTGGATTGAATTCTAATATTACCTAGTCAATTTCATTGCTATGAATCAATTTTTTCCCTTAGTTGCACATTATCTCTCACCCACTAGTTGTATAGGAGTCGTACATGCTGTAAAATTCCATTTGATTGTTGGGTATATTACTAAGTTTTAATTGGTCCATTCCACTCCAGAACCTGTCAATTATTGAGATCATTTGTTAAATTAATAGATGAAGAATACTTAAGCCATTTTTCTCCAAGTAGTGCACTTGGGAATTTACATATAACCAATATCCAATTCCTATGCTATCCCGAGGCACTAATTCTCCTTGCTTACAACCTATGCTAGAAATTCACTCTTGATTTTTTTTCAAACTATGGGAATATTCGTTTTTATTGTTGGTACACTATCATGTAAGAGAAGTTTGGTGGTCATTCCAAAGGGGATGAGATGCACTTGGGACATATTTGTAGCCATCGACTAGAATTTCAAATTTGAGCACTAACTCGTAGTCTATCAACTTGTATTTCAATACTCATCACATCATACTTTCCATAGAAAGAAAGCTTGTAAATACTTCTAATTTCCTTGAAGATTGATGGAGATGTAACACTCCTCTTCTCTTTCATCATGGGCGATATATATTTTTTCAAGTGTGGAAGTATTGTGGAATAAAATGATGTATAAATATTCATTGGAGTCAATGTTGAGACTTGGATACCAAACTCATAGAAATAGTATAAGGAATCTCCCATTGCCTTTTTTTCTAACACAAGGTCAAAGTGGAAAATTGTTGACAATGTTCTAATTGGTGGGGTGATGTATATGATTATACTTTGTTGTGTATCCCAATTAATATTAAAATCCATCAATCAAGCCAATATAATGGGATTAGAACATTACAAATAGAGCCATCATCACAATCCTTTTGAGTGATAGTCCATTCAAATTTTATCCCTTTTTTGCAAAGAAGTGATGGGATATGCAATCTTTAAAAATCATCCAATAAAACTCCTATATTATTCAGCTAATTCCATAAATTATCCAACCTCTGTAACATTAAATTGTGTTGGCCATCCTATAATGGATTCAATATTCTCTGGATACACTACTATGCCTTCCTCTAAAATGATATTCCCCAAGTAGTGGATCTTCTTTTAGTAAAATGAACAATTTCTAAGCTTGGCATGTAGTTGATGCTCCCTTAACACTTGTAGAACCATCCTTAAGTGATGTTCATGTTCTTCTTATAACTTAGATTAGATAAGTATGTCATACAAGAATACAATGACAAACTTATCCAAGTAATTTATGAAAATACCATTCATCAAACACATAAAGACAACCGGTTCATTTGTTAATCCAAATGACACCACCACAAATTCATAATGCCCATATTTGGTTCTAAAAGATGTTTAAATACTAATGTCTTCCTCTTTTTTTCTCACTTGATGGTACCCTAATCTGAGATCTATCTTGGAAAATACCTTTTCTCCTTCTAGTTGATCGAAGAGATCATCGATCTTGGGAAGAGGATACTTATTCTTCACTGTAGCTTTATTTAGCTGCCTAAAATCAATGCACAACCTTAAGGTTCCATCCTTCTTCTTCACAAATAGTACTGGCTCTCCCCAAGGTGAGACACTTGGGCATATATACCACTTCTTCAACAAATCTTCTAGTTGAATTCTTAACTCCTTCAAATTTGGTGTGCTCATCTCGTAAGGCGTTTTGGATATTGGGGAATCTCCAGGAATTAAATTAATAGAGAATTATATTTTTCTCTTGGGTGGAAGAGTTGGTATCTCCCCATATACATATTCATACTCTTGCAACACTAAAAATTCCTCAAGACTTGGACCTTTTCCCTTAGTTGGTTCTTCCACATGAGCTACAAATAGTTGGCATCCTTTTTTGAAGCACCTATTCAGTTGTAAAGCTGAAATCACTCTTATGGAAATAGGTCTTGAAATCCATTTCACTAAGATCTACTCTCCTTCATCAATACATGTGAAATTATTATTGTGGAAATATAATACAACATGATGCTTGTCCAACCAATCCATTCAAATTAGGATATCATATTATCCTAATGGTATGATATTTAGATCTGCAACTATGTTCACTTCATTAAGATCTATTGGAGAACCCTTAACAATCTCATTAATCCTTATTTTGGTTCTAGTGGCTAGATATACCAACCATGATCTTTCAAGCTTACTCTTCTTCAGATGAAATATTTCCACTAAATTAGGATCAATATAACTATGGCTTTCTCTTGAATCAATTAAAATAGAAATAGGTTGATTGATAATCTTACCTTCTACTTCAATCATGTGGGAATGATGATCTATCTACCAATCTTTTAGGGTTGCATATATCCTAGAAATAATTTTTCCCACGTCCTCCGCTATAGTAGCCTCTTGAATATTGTGCATGGTCCTCATTTTCTCTCCCTTATGAGGACAATATCTACACATGTTCTCTCCTTTACATGCCCGACATTTGATTGGTGGCCTTGGTATTTTTCTTGAAGGTTTTTCCATATCGGACTCACTTTGAGATGAATAACTCTGCTAGTATGCAATAGGGATTCCTCTGAAGGAAGGAGGTTTGAATCCTTTCCTCCTTTGATAATCTTATTATTCTTCTTATCTCTCCAGAATCTTTGGCTCATCAAACTAAATATTATCTCTATAGAATGATGAAAGTCCACTTAAGAACCTATGTATTTTTACCTTATCCTCCTTGATAAAACCCTCATACCTTAGCAACTCTAAGAAATTATTTTCATACTCTTTCATGGACATATTTCCCAAATTGAGCTCAAACAACTCTTGTATATTTTTTTCATATAAAAGCTCTAAAATATAGTGTTGTTGGAAATATTTATCGAACTACTTCCAAGAGATATTTTTCTCATTGGCGTTCTTTCCTTTCTTCAACTAGTCCCACCACATAGAAGCCTTCCATTCTATATGGTATATGGAAATCATGGCTTCCAATTTGGATGAGTATTTATGCAGCTAAAAGTAATTTCTAATTCCAATCTACCATCCTTCAACATCTTCTCCCTTTTTGTGCTCTCCATCAAAATTTGGTGGCTTGAGCTTCCTGAGATCTCCTTGCAAACTTTCCACTTCATGCCTTCTTCTTTGATTCCTAATAGGGGACACTTTTGGTATGCTCTACGATTCTTCAGATGAATGTGACATCCTGGATGATTAAGTAGGTGAGTAATGTTTCATGTTAGTTCTACTAGCACTTCTTGAGTGCCTAGATATTCTCTAGTTATCCCTCCTTTCATGGTCTACCTTCTTCATAATGTCTTAGACCTGATCCATTTTTTATTTTCCTATGCAATTGGTTCAAAATATATAGTAATTGAGTTTTTATGTGATTATTCTCTTCTCAAGATCTTATTATCCTCTCATTATCATCCTCGTAACTTTGTGTTTCCATATTTAAACTCTTCATAGTATCTATCAACTCCACCATGCTTCTGTGTCCATTGGAATTTGTCTCCTCATTTCCTAAAATTATGTTCAATTCTTTCACTTCCTCTTCATGGTTATAGGTTATCTTTACATATTCCATGCATCTGGTCTTCAATTTGTTGGAATGTGTTACTTTTGAAGGTAATAATGTCTAGTGTTATGCCAGAAGAAGTTGTAATTTTATGTAAAATAGTCATCCCACATTCATCAAGGAGTAAACCACTCTTATTATCATTTATTATATAAAGAGGTGAAAGTACATTTATCCCACATGTATTATTGGGATGTAATTCCTCCATATATCTTGGTATATAATAGAGGTAACAGAGACCCATGAGAGATATGTTGAAAAAGTATTATCTTTGTAAAGGGTAAATAATTTTTGGAAGTGCTCTCAAGTGTAATATTGGAGATTTATGAAGAATAAAGAAGACAATATTGTTGTATTATGAGGGAAAGTACAAGAGGCTACTAGTAGTGCATTACATAGAGAAACATATGTTACAAAATTATATATAAGAACACATAGAGACACATGGAAGCATACACAAGTAATGGGAGAACCATCGAATTCACTTTTATTATATGTGTAAAACAAACTCCTTCTCTCTATATTACACACACATACATACATGGCATACAGTTTCTTGCCAGTTACAGTTCTTAACTACTTGGTCGGTCGTTTCTAATTGTCTGTTTGACTGAATATTCTATTTGAATTCTTCAGTTGGAATTTATGGTCGACTGGCAGGTCTAGTCGGCAGAGATGAAAAGACCCTATGACATCTCCCCCCCCCTTATCAATTCCTTTCTCATCTCGAGCAAGGGGGGAGTGTGACTATGAAATTTAGAAGAATTTGACAAACCCTACTGACGCGAACGGAGAGGTTTTCACTAGTAAGTTACATCATTTTTTAGAAAGAGAGAGAAATACATTTTTTTTGAGAACGAAGAAGACATAGAAGAGAAGAATTTTTATGTTGGCATGTGCTAGATTATTCAAGATGGTTCTGATAATGACGGTTATTTTTCTTGATCTTGACTTCCTCAAAATAATTCTTTGATCTGTTGGGTCGACAAGATTTATATCTTCTATCGTCTTCCTAACTTGTGCCTCCAAAATTTCTTAAGCGTCGACTGTAAAAGGGATTTGGAGAAAAATCACAAAAAATATATGTGTTGACTGCATGATTACTATGTTTTTTCTTGCTGCTTTGTTTTCCTGATTGTTGCTTCTCGAATTTCCCATTCATGTTAATTTACATTTGGAGGAAATGGTGTTGATTTACATTCCAAGTGATATTATTTTGTTCCTTCAAAAACCATTTCCGGAGTTACTGATTGATGGCTAGTAGTTGGGAAGTTCGACTCTAATGATGATGCATCCCCCGACTACTCTACAAGTTTTTGTGGAAATCCTTCGAATTATGTTATCTAGTAGATGCTTGTGGTTGTTTTTTGCAAGTTTTTTGAAAACATCTTCCATTCATCGATGGAATACTAGGTCTCCATCCCCAATGAATTATGTAACATCCCTAGTTTTAATCCCCATTAATTATAATGTAATTGTATAAATGATATTTAGGCTGGTGAACTGATGTGTAGGGAAAAGAGCCTGTATTGGTTTTATATGGATAGAGACCGAATGGTATATTATATGCATTGAAATAACTAATAAAAATAGTAATTGATGGTTGTGATATGAAAGGGATGAAGAACGATGGGGGACTATGATTCCACAAGAGAGAGGGGGCCTAAGGGGGAATTATTCATGGGTATTAATCCAACCCACATTCCTGAAATTATATTACCATTGTGTATAACCTTGTATTTGTTGTTGAGTGTTCCTAAAGCCAACCATTTAACTCATGTAAGAGGGTGGGTGTGAGAAGTCACATCCCATAGTTATTGGAGAGCATGGGATGAAGTACAATCATCTTGGGGAAGAGTGTAAGTCAATTCAGGCAAGCAAGCAAGGGGAAAAGAAGAAATTTGTATGTAGAATAAAGATAAGTTTTAGATGCATGTTTTGGAAAATAAGGGAGGATTTGTGTGCTGGAAAAAGAAACAACAATGTTGTGCTTGAAGGAAACCATTGTTTGGATGTGTTTTGTGTTGAGAAAGAGGTTTGTGTGCCTGAAAATCAGGTTGTAGGCCTATAGAGCGTTTTTCTAATGAGAAACTAGCTCAAAAGCCTTGTGAGGGCTGTTGTGAGCACTCCTGGAGTAGCTGGGAGGATTTCTTGATCAACCAGGTGCACAAGATCCTTGGAGGGAAGTGGGAAGGCCCGAGATACTATGTGCAGTGAAGGGGGATCCCATTCCTTGGGTTGTGCAGGTTGTGGAGAAAAGAGTGGAACTTAGGTTTAGGGTTGCAGTGTGTGGAGGGTGGATGAACAGAGGGACAGATCTCCTTGTGGACTCATAGCCTTGGCTCAGGGGTGGCATGATGTTGAGAGAAAATGAACAACAATGCCTATGGCTAACTGGTTCATCCTTTGTATGAAGCCAATTGGTTAATTATTAACAAATAAGTGTTTATGTTTTGTTTTTATGTTATTCTACTATGTAAATGTTCTAATATGAATGCTATGTGTTTGTTGTTTTCTTGAACATTGAATTCATGTTTTAATATGTGTTGTTAGATGCATTTAGAACTATGATATCAGTCAATTGGTTAAAATCTATGTGTGATTTGTATCTAGTAAGCTACAAGAAATTAATTAAGTAGAAAATCTTAATTTTTAATGTGTTTTTCACACGTAATGTTGCTCAACTAGAAGCTAGGTATGCTACAATATGGAAAAAGAGCTTTTGGTTCAACACTGGAAGTATGGGCCAAGAATCAGTGCGAATTTGGGTAAAATTCGTTGTTACAATTTTTTTTGTGACAAATTTGGGGAAAACAATGAAATATTGAAGAGAAATCCCCAAATGCTTGGGAAAACATCAAATTTAAATGAATCATAACTATTTTAGAGGTTTAATGGAGTTGATCTGCAGAATTGCAGAGCTATATTTGACCTGCAAGGTAGAAATTCATGTTTTAGTGGGTGACTATAGCGATGGATAGAGTTTAGCGAATCAAGGGCCAAGATCATGCTTGATCTTGAGATCAATGACCTAGATTAATGGTGATAAATTCAAAAATTTATAAGCTTTCGACCATTTAGAAGGTTGAGCAAATTGATGATCGATATTCATTTTTGGAAGTTGAGTAAATGAGACAGATCAACAATCTATATTCATTTTAGGCTGATGGAAGAATGGAGTTGATTGATGGTCAAGATAATCTTGGCTTGGAGATCGACGGTTCAGATTCATCAGGGATTTTGGTCAAAAATTTTAAGGATTGAAGTTCACCAAGAAAATTTGTCGGTGGCCAATGGTCGAATCAACGTGATTGGAAAAGATTCAGGCTTGACAAAAAGAAGTCTCCAATGACCGATGGCCTATGGTCGGGCGTTGACAGAGTTGGATGAATTTTGATAGATCAAAGGTTGAGATCATTTTTGAATGATGGATCGACAGTCCAAATTCTACAAGATTTTGGTCAAAATTTTCTAACTATCAAAGTCATGAATGAAATTTGTTGATGGTCGATGATCAATGATCGATAGAATTTAGTGATATTTTTCATTTGGTCGAGAGAAATCACCAATCATTGATGGTTGTTGATAAGGGATTGATAGAATTTGGTGAGAGTTTTCATTTGGCTGAGAGAAATCGTCAATCATCGATGACCGATGATCAGAGATCAATAGAATTTGGTGAGAGTTTTCATTTGAACAAGATAAATCTTCAATCACTAATGGTCAATGATCAAGCATCGACAGATTTAACAAGGTGTTTTAAATTCATCCAAGATAAATGGCCGATTGTTGACAAAGGAAAAGAGGACGATGACATGTCATTCCATGTCAACATCCATATTCCATTCCCCATTAGCATCCATGTGCCATGCCACATCATCAAAGTTGATACCTTAGGATGATTTGTCATTCCAAATCAACATCTACCTGTCATGTCACGTCAACATAGTTTTTACGTCAATGAAGGGATGGTCGATCGTCGATGGTTAGGGATCGATGAGATTCGTGGGAAACATTTGGTTTGCAAAGAGATGTGGCTGATGACCGATGGTCGATGATCAGGAATTGGGGATATTGGTGTACAAGTTTGGTTTACCAAAAGAAATATCCGATCATCGATAGAGAGAAAATCAATGTTCCATATTTATTTTGATTTGAGATTGACGATGTAAATTTCCACATAGGCAAGACTATCCATTACTTTAAAAACAAAAATTGGAGCCATTTTATTATTTTGGACATAACTAAAGTAGATTTATTCAGATTAAGATGAAACTTCTAGGTTTTTTCCGCAAGAGGAGATCTACAAAATTTCCATAGAGGACCGTTGTCCAATTCTGCACAAATTTGTCAGAAATTGCAAAATAGTGGTTTTTAAAGATCTGGGTCCAAATAATTGGTAGAGATCCAAATTAAGCTAAAATTCTTAGAGAGTATAGAAAACAGATAGACATAACCCATGAAGTAATTGAATAAATCCTTTGGGGATTGGAATGGGGATGCTAAAATAGGCCAAAATCCACTATTTTGTTCCACTTTTGGGAGTTTTTGATATTTTCAGAGAAGGAAAAGTGACCCGAGATCAAAAAAATGGAAATATTTATGTACTTGACATTTTATATGCTCGGTAAGACAAACAACTTTGGTTTAGTGAAATTTTTCAGATTGTTGTAGTTTTTGACTGGAAAATGTTGAAACTATAGCTCAGAAATACACTATGTCATACTTCAGATTTCAACCTCCTATTAAGATTCAACAGTAAAGCAATAAACCCAATTATGAACTATAATTAATGAGCAGAAACATTGAATGACAATGATCTGAAAATAATCAGCAGTGGAAATAATTCATAAACAACAACAAAATCACACATTTGACACTAGAAATTTTTGGGCAATGCCCCTGGAAAAACCCAACATGGGAAAACCAGTTCAAGGAGATTTAATTATTGAGATGTAGGAAATATTTTAGAGTTTATAGAAACATTAATTTCAACATTAAATACAAAACTTATTTCATCCTCCTTGCACAACAATCTTCTCGAAAATAGTGCCAAAAAATGCCTTGAAAACTGTGCCTCTGCTATATGGCCTGTACGACCCAGTACAGTCAACACCAACTCTGAATCTACCTCAAAAATCATTCTTGGGAACTATTGTTCTACACAAACCTATGTTATATGGATTTCTCACAACAAGGTTCTTTGGAAATCATGTCAAGCTGCTCCTAAATGGCTACCTCGATTTTTGTTTCTCCCTCTTGTTGTACGACCAACATTAATTGTTGTACGACCTTCACAAATATTCACTGTACAGAATGATATAAATGTTGAAATTTACCTAGGGATGCATGCCAATCCTCTCATAGGGATGCGTGACTATCCTCCTTGTTGTTGCCCTCTTTCCTCCAAGCTCAATCTCTCTTGGGATGTGTGACTCTTCACCTTCCCACTCCTCTCCTCAAAGTGTGTGCCCTCTATCTACCTCATAAGTTTCCTTTAAGAAATTTTGAAATGTAACTCCTCTAACCCTTGATCTCCCTTGAGTGACTCTTCACTTTCCTTTGAGATCCAAGGTCATGAATTAATCATTCATTGAGGTCACTTAATTCACTAAAGTGACCCATAACATCATAAAGTCACTTTTACATTTAAAAATTAAAAGACCCAACTTTATAAAATCACTTTATAAAGTTACTTTATAAAAACATATTATAAAGTCACTAGGAGAAAAAAAAATCTTGGTCACTTCCGCATGTTGAGCGCTGCCAATGCAGAAGTACCTCCAAGCTACCAAATTTCAACACTCCCTCTTAGCGAGAGAGGTACTTCTGGTATCACCACCAGAATATATCTCCATCTCATCAACTTCCATAATTCATCTCTATTTACTAGAAGTCTTGTCTCCCTCTAAACAAGAAGCCACTACTCCCACTGCACTAGAATCCTCTGCCTCTACCTCTGTTGTACCACGAACTGAAGACATTCTCCTAGGAGACTGCACACTCTCTCAAGAATCCATCTGTGTCAACACATGCCTGTTGAGTCCTTTGATAGTCCCAGAATAAGACTGAGTCTGTGGCATCAACTCTCTCACGCGTGATACCTGCCAACTATCCGACACAGAATCTGAGTTGATAAATCCACTAGACCCCAACACAGTTCGACCCAACAACCTGTACAACCTCTCATACTCAACACCAAGCATCGTTGTTTTTTCTGGAGTAGCTCCCTCTGGATATAGAAATACCCGACCATAGTAGAATTCCACTCCAAATCCATCCACCTCCAGAGCTAACATTGAGAGTAAGTTAACCATCATCTCTGGAACATACAATACTTCGACAGCCTCTAGAAATCCTCCTGAATATAGCTATAATTCTAACACTTCCAACCCTCTTCATTGCAAGCTGTGGGATGGTACCAACACCCACACAACAGTCTGAGTCTATTTCTGAAAGACTCAGGAACACTAACCTCATCCTTGTCATATGTTGGTAAGCTCCAATGTCCACGAACCACACTTCCATGTCCTCGAACACTAGGAAACCACTACCCATGGAACCAATCATGAGAGAGAACTCCTTCTCATATCTCTCAACAAACTCTACAACCTCTGCTGAAGTTGACACCTCTGGCTCTAAATTCTTCTTATTCTTGTTCGGACACTGACTAGCATAGTGGCCAGTCTTGTGACATGAAAATCATCTCACCCTTCTCATGTCCTTCTTCTTCTCATTTCTCTTTCCCACAAGAGAAATGTTCTCATCATCTGCACCATCCACTTTCCTCTCCTGAGACCCCTCTTGGATCTCCTCCTGTGTAAATTCATCCCACAATCTACTCCAGTCATGGAGCTTATCTCTCCCCACCACGCACTTCATGAAAACCTCCCACTCTTTGGTGAAGCCTATGATGGATATACACACCAAATCCGAGTCTAGGATTCCTTCACTTCATGGGATCTAACAGAGGTACTAGCACGATGGTATTCGCAAATGACCACAACTAGTTCTCCTAGAAAACCCTTGTTATTCTAACCTTCCACTGCAGGTATTTGGATATCCCCTCCAACCTATGTTCATATATGATTCTGGAAGTCATATTTGTCCACCTGACAAAGAACCTCTTCTTTCCGCCTTATTCCAAGCAAATTCCCCAGCAAATCACTTGTTGTCCCAAGTGCCAAATCTTCCCACTAAACTTCAGAGCCCTAGCTATGATACCATGTTGAAAATATAGCTCAGAAATACACTATGTCATACTTCATATTTCAACCTCCTATTAAGATTCAATAGTAAAGCAATAAAACCAATTCTGAAATGTACTTAATGAGCAGAAACAGTGAATGACATAGATCTGAAACTAAATTAGCAACAGAAATAATTCATAAACAATAGACAAAATCACATATTTGACACTAGAAATTTATGGGCAATGCCCTTGGAAAAACCCAACATGGGAAAACTAGTTCAAGGAGATTTTATTGTTGATCTCTAGGAAATATTTCAGAGTTTATAGCAGCACTAATTGCAACATTAAATACAGAACTTATCTCAGCCTCCTTGCACAACAATATTCTCAAAAACAATGCCAAAAACTACCTTGAAAATTGTGCCTCTACTATACGACATGTATGACCCAGTACAATCAGCACCAACTCTGAATCTTCCTTGAAAATCATGCCTTGGAACTGTTGTTCTGCACAGACTTCTGTTGTATGGATTTCTCACAGCAAGGTGCTTTGGAAATCATGCCAAGCTTCTACTGAATGGTTGGCTCGATTTATGTTCCTCCCTCTTGCTGTACGACCAACATTAAATGTTATACAACCTTCACAAATACTCACTATACAAACTGATATAAATGCTGAAATTTACCTAGGGATGCATGGAAATTCTCTCCTAGGGATGCGTGCCTATCCTCCTTATTGTTTCCCTCTTTCCTCCAAGTTCAATCTCTCTTGGTATGTATGAATCTTCACCTTTCCACTCCTCTCCTCAAAGTGTGTGCCATCTCTCTTCCTCATGGTTTTCCTTTAAGCAATTTTGAAATGTAACTCCTCTAACCCTTGATCTCCCTTGAGTGAATCTTCACTTTCCCTTGAGATCAACGGTCATGAATTAATCATTCCTTGAGGTCACTTAAGTCACTAAAGTGACCCATAACATCATAAAGTCACTTTTACATTTAAAATTTAAAATACCCAAATTTATAAAATCACTTTATAAAGTTGCTTTAAAAAAACATATTATAAAGTCACTAGGAGAAAAAAAAATCTTGGTCACTTTCGCATGTTAAACGCTACCTATGCAGAAGTACCTCCAGGCTACCAAATTTCAACAGAAAATCATATCGAAAATATGGGAGTTCTTATGAATTCCAAGTCGCTATTATTATCTACATCTTATACAAATTTCACCTAGTTCCTAACATTTTTCTTCTGCAATTGACAAAAGTTGGCTTGTCAAAAAAATTACATCAGTGGAGAAAATGCACAAAAGGGTTGAAAATGGTTTTTTCAGGAAGCCATAAATTTTGGCTCATAAAGAATATTGAAGCATGAGTATGGTCATTAGAAAGTTAATATAGAGGAAAATATGACAAAAGGTCCAAGTTCTCTAGGGGATCATTAGGTTGCTCCATAAAACTTTAAGGAAAGTGGAATTGAAATTCCATGAACCATGTAATTATTCAATGTGAAGATTTTTCCAAATAGTGTCAAAGTTTGTTGAAACTCTCCCAAATGATAGAGGTGAGTGCCAAAGGTGATTTTTGTGTAAGGAAGAGTGTATATGCTCAGGATAGGGCCTATGCATAATTACAGAGTCACATTTAAAGTGAAACAACCTAATAATGGGGAAAAGGTGGCTGAGCTTGCTAACATGGCATAGTTAATTAGCAGAGGAACATTGTAACACCATGCTTTTCCCTGTAACTATAATTATGATAAGAATTTGTATGATTAAGTTTATGAAGCTTGTAACTATGTTTTTATTAATGAAAAACACCAGACAACTGAGTGAGAGGGAAAATCCTTGAGAGTACTAGCCATGATGTCACATGTGGAATTGTCAAAGTGGACAAGAAGGTGGAGCTGAGATGTTTCAGTGAATAAAATAAGAATCTTCCTTAGCAATCTAGCTCATACTTGTAAACATAAACACACACCTACCAACGTACCTAGGTATATATGGAGCTGTGTAACTAGCTATGAAAGACAATATTGGTGGTTGAGACGGTTAATACTGCTAACATATTTGATCTCTTGAAGAGGCAAGGGTCAATTGAAAAACCTGACAGAAGTACATCCCTTGATTTCCCTTTCAAAATTCAGATCCTTGACTAGAGTTCATTGTTGGCACAAGGGCAGACCCAGGGTTCAACCTCAAGAGCACACCAACAAGCCCTAGTTACTGGCCCTTTCGGCAACACCTGCGAGGCAGATGCAGTCTCACCCGAAGCAGCTATGTGGGGGTTGCAGAACAGAGATGTCTACAACCAGAAGGAATGTAAAGTAGGTTCACAATGATCGAAACACAACAATCTAGTATTCTTTATCTTCCTAGGATCTACTGTGCAATGTATATCTATCAGATCTAACACAATAATGCAATAGCATTAAAGCAACAATAAATAACAGAACACCAATCACACATACAACACAAGATATACGTGGTTCACCCTCTCTCTAGGGCTACATCCACAGAACTTTGCTTTATATTATATTAAGACGAAGAATACAGCTCTTATTTGCACTCTCAACTAGCATATATTCATTCTTCTCCTCTCTTTCTCTCCCCTTCCTGCGCACCCAGCTGCAGGACTTGACCTTTGCACCCAGCTAAAGGTCTTACAATACCAGGAGGCTCTCACTCTTAGCTCTTCTCTCTCACGCAATATTACCCACTTGATCACATAATGATAAAGACAACAACATAACACCAACCCATCCCAGGTCCTTAAGACCTCTATTTATACATTACAATAGCTCACCAACACCCTTAGGTCAAAACTTAGGTGTCAAAACCCTAGATACCAAAACCCTAGGTGTCTAAAACCCTAGGTCAACTTGACCCACGTTTTCAGGGCTTCGCCAGCCTGTCTTTCCTTCCTTCTCACGTGGTGCTCCAAAGCATCTAATGGTGGATTTTTCCATTTTTTGAGCTGTCCACGATCCTTCTTTCTTGCTTACATGTCATCCTCAATCTCCTCATCCAACGACTTTCTTTCTCAGACTTTGCTTCGTCTTTTCTACTCTTTTGCTCACTTTGACCCAGTAACAGTCACCGTGTCTTCTGCGAAGTTCGCATTTTTATTTTTCTCCCTTGTTCTTCACTTACTTCCATAACCAAGGGCCAACAAGCCCCCAACACTCACATGTGACTCATCCTGAGGCACTTCAGATCTGATATTTTTGTTTTACTTCGACTTCAGACTACGCAGTGCAGCCTTTTCTTTCCTCTTTATGCCTCCTCTCGTTCTCCTATGCAAACTGTCTTTTCTATGTCTGGTACCCAATTTCAACTGCACCTAGTACCTAGACCCTTCTTTTACTTAGAGATGTGAGGTAGTTGGTTGTCATAGTACAACTTCAGTCGACTCTCGTTCACTAATCCATCCTTCCATTCTCCCTTCAAAGTATTCAATTGTGTAGCTCCTCCTTCTATAACATAGGTGATCTCATATGGCCCAAGCCAATGCGTTCTGAACTTCCTAGGATGCTTGATGAACTTACTGTCATATACTAGTACTGGATCACCTTGCTTGAATGCCTTCTTCTTGATGTGTCTATCGTAATAGGCCTTATCTCTTTCCTTCTGTACTTGCTGATGGAATCCTGCAATAAATATGTCTTCTTCGAGTTCGACCAATTGCACGAGCCTCTATTGAACAACTCTAGTGTCATCCATATCTGTAAAGGAAACAATTTTTAATCTTGGTACCAGGTATTCCATTGGAACAATGGATTTGAGACCATAAACCAACTTGAAGGGGGTCTGCATTGTTAATTTTTTACAAGTGGTTCTATAGGCCCAAAGTACTGTTGGTACTCTTAAATCCCAGTCATCCTTGTTCACACTGCAAATATTTGTTAGCTTGTATCCAAGATCTTGTTGAATGCTTCCACTGTCCCATTTTCTTGTGGATGGTAGGGTGTGCTCTTTTGATGGTGGACTGCAAATTCCTCAGTCAAGGCTTCAAGTGTTTTATTTATGAAATGTGTTCCTTGATCACTCATAAGGATATTTGGGCATCCAAACTTGGTCATGATGTCATCAAATATGAAGCGTGCAACTATATTTTAATTGCAGTCCTTAACTGCTCTAGCTTCAGCCCATCTGGTCAAGTATTTTGTTGTTGTAATTATGTACCTTGCTTCTGTGCACTTTCCTGGTGAGTTTATAGGTCCCACGAAGTCAATGACCCGTTTCTCAAATGCGTGTAGGGTCATCTATGGTTCTAGTGGCATTTCATCCATTCTGGAAGGTTTCCCAACTCTTTGGCATACGTCCTAGGCTCTGTAATAGTCTTTAGCATCTCTGTGTAAGGTAGGCCACCAAAGGCCAGCTCTAAGAACCTTTTGCGCAGTTTCTTTCCCTGTGTAATGTCCTCCTGTGATTCCTTCATGAGTTTCAATGAGTATCATCGGTCGTTCTTCCTCCATAACACATCTTCTCAATATCTCATCATGTCCCATCTTGTATAGTTGTCTAGCTATAAGTGAAAAGTCGACAATTCTCACTACTAGTTGTTTCTTCTAGGGAATTGTATACTGGCTAGGGGCCATTCCTGTTGATAGGAACTGGACTATTTCTACAAAGTGGTCATCAATATTTCTAATGGCCATTAATTTTGCATCTGATAGTGTATCCTCCAAACTAGTGGGCTCTTATCCATGTTCCAACCTCGACAAGTGGTCAGGACCTTTTTTCATTCTTCCTGGTTTTACTATGATCTCAAAGTCATATTCTTGAAAGAGCAGAAGACATATGCATATTCTCCCCCCCAACACTGGCTTGTTGACTAGGTATTTCAGTGTGGAGTGATCAATAAACATTTTAAAGTGTCCTCCCAACAAGTAGTGGCGAAATTTTTGTAGCGCATACACCATGGCTAACCCTTCTCTCTCAGTAGTGGTGTAGTTGACCTCTGTTGTTGATAGCTTCCTACTAGAAAAAGATAATGGATGGTCAATATATCCTCCACCAGGTTGTGCTAACACAACTCCTAATGCAATGGAAGATGCATCAACATGTACGTGAAATTCCTTGCTCCAATATGGAAAGACTAGAATGGGCGCAGTAACTATTTTCTATTTCAGTGTATCGAAGATCTGTTGTCATTCTTCTGTCCAATTGAACTGACAATATTTCTTCAAAATCTTCTCCATGGGTGTTGTAATTTGGGCATATCCTTAATGAACTTCCTGTAATATCATGTGTGTCCCAGCGCAGTGCGCAGCTGTTTGACTGAAGTCAGAGGGGGTAGATCAACTTTAATGGCAATTTTAGATGGATCTACCAGCAATCCTTGCTTGCATACAATATGACCTAAGAGCACTCCAAATGGTGAGAAGAAGATTCACTTCTTCAAATTCAAGGCAATTTGACACTGCCTGCATTTATCCAACATTAGCCTTATACATTCAATATGGTTTTTTAATAAGCTAAAAACAGTCCAATCATCAAAATATGATTCTAGAAATTTATGCAAGAACTCCTTGAATGCTTCGACCACCACCGTAGAAAATATGGTTGGGGCATTCTTCAATCCAAATGGCATCACTGTATATTGGTAGGACCCCCATTCCATTGCAAATGTGGTCTTGTGGCGATCTTCCTTGGCAATCCGGATCTAATGGTATCCTCAAAATCCATCTGTAAAAGAATATACTTCCTAGCCTCCTACATTATCTAACACTTCATCAGTGAATGGTGTAGGGAAGGGATCATGCAATAGGCATAATTCAACTTCCTGATATCTACGCATATCATGATTTCTCTTGTCTTCTTGTCTTGCACCACCATAGGGCTAATCCATTCTGATTCCTCCACTGGTTCTATAATCCTTGCTGTTGGAGCCACCTTTGTTTTTTTGGCCTGTTTAAAATTTTGTATCTTAATGCTTGAAGTCGAAAGCCGGTTTTCATATTTTCCTTTATTTTTCTCAAAATCTCAGAAGTCTCATCGCGTAAACAACGACGGTTATCGTACTCTTAAGGCAGATTTATTTTTTTTAATCGTTTAAACGAGTCTCTACTTTTGAACCATGGGATGTCGCATGTTGGAAGTTATAGATCACATAGTTTACAACTCTCGAGGGGCGAAACGGAAAAATAGTCTTAAAATTTTTACCCAGATCATTATCGAGAGTAAAAATAATCTAAACCGCAGTTAAGCGTCATCGAGATTTCATGTCTCGGTGTTTGCTAGCTCCAAAAGTCTCACCGTCGTAACCCCAATAGCCGAAACCGTGAGATTCTTGTTTTAGTAACCCGGGTTAATGTTAAAGGTAAAAGTTTAGCCACGATTAAGCTCAGTCAAGAATTCGCAACTCGGCATGTTTTCCAACTTTCTTTGCGCCAACTTGCATTACGAACTATCAAAATTTATGACATTAATTGGAAATGAGGCAAATTGACAAGTAAGGGTTTGGTTTTTATTGCTATATTTATATTTAAGAACGATATGACCGTTCTGTCCCTAAGGAAGACCTAGTTTTAAATAGTCGAAGACATGGATTTTTTGTTTGTTGTTTCAAATTTCATTTCTATTCTACGCAGAGCCAACTTTTCGCAAGCGAACTAATTTTTGTATGTATACATATTTTTAATATAGGAGAGCTAAAGTAGAATCCTCGGCCATGGCCCCACAAAAAGTGTCTAAAGCCACTGTTGAGGTTTCAGGACAAGGTTTAGACAACATTTCTGATACTTCACCTTGAAGTGTCGACTCTATCAGGACCTGGTCACATATTTCTGAGGTTCTACATTCTGAATTGGTAGATGTTTCGGATGATTCCAGTGGAAATGAAAAATATGACCTGATCACCAAGTATAATATCGTCGTCCAGGCTCAAATGCATAAAGTGGCAGCTAGGCCACGTCTGCTCCCTTATTACGATATGGTCCGGTGGGCATTAAACCATGTAGATATACCAACCAAAACCATCATCAACGAGCAGAGGGCCACCATTGGGACTTTCAGACCTGAAAAATTGCAGGCTATGTACAAGTTGCCAGTTGTGTTGGACTTTGTTTACAATGCCGAATTCCTAGAGAATTTTAAACAGAAGGAATGTGTGCAATACGACAAGACTATGTTTGGTTTAATCAAAGATTGGGTTTCACACCCTGCGAAGTTCAGGGCGGACAATAATGGTATATATTCAATAGTTTCTCTGGAACTATAGTTCAAATATATCGCTATGATGACCTGCAGATTATATTGGAGAGAGGACACCACACAGTTTTTCCTTTAGTGGGTGCCTCTAATTCACACGGTCGCTGAAGGCTGATGCTTCGACTAGGATAAACTATTGTCTGATAGTTTGACCAATCAAGTTACAGAGTATCATGCGCAGAGGGAGAGCGGAAAGATTGCTTCATTCTTTATGTCCACATATATCATGGACGCTGTGTGTTTTCTCACAGCGTTTCCCTTGATGAGTTGGATCCGGACTCCATCGGAGGCTAAGCCCATCCATGTTTACCATTCAAAGCTATGGGAAGACAAAGCTTCAGATTTTGTGTATGAAATTTTTAATTGGGTGATGGTATGGCTGCATGTCACTTTCTTCGGCCACCTGCCACCCAGGATCTCAGATAGTATCGCGGTAAATCTGAGCAGTATAGCCGACTGGTACGTGGAAGTGAAATTTTCATATCTCAGGGTTTTCGGCGCTTCTATTCCTTTGAATTCCTTACCATTATTCATACTCGATAGGCTGGCTTACCGTGAGGTTTCCATACAAACTGTAATCGATGGTGTAAGCAAGGAGCTTAAGGGATATTCTAAGAAGGTATGGCCACCTTTTCCTATTCATTTAAGTTCTTATTCTTTGTTAGATTTCGGGCATGCTAAAGCTAAGGTTGTAGCCCTGGAGGACCTGAAATTGGTTCATGTCAAATTCAAAAAGCACGATCCACAGAGGGTCGTAAGTAACCACTTAACCAATTGCGGTCTTAAAAGGTTTGAGCATGAAAATTCGCCCTCGGATGACATTTTTCGAGGCACGAGATCTTATGTCGAGGATTTGGCTCGGATAAAATCCCTGGCTCCTGAAGAAAGGGATGATGTTTTGAAATTCCAAGAACATTGGCGGAGTTGTCTTCCCCCAGTATTACGGGGTGAAAATCCAGTAACAGTAGAGGTGCAGCAAAAAGGAGTCGAACGCTCAAAAGATTCAACACCCAGAAAAGAAGAACACCAGGAGGGGGAGGAGCAAACTAAGAGTCCGAAACCAGAAATAAAAACTCTCGATCCGCCAAAAAAGCAGACTCCAATTACCACTCCAGGTCAGTCAGCTAAGAAAATCGGAGATCCCATCACCTCCATTACTCCCTTACAGTCAACTCAAGGGAACATAGATGCACGGTGGATTTTCAACGAAGAATTGAGACCTATAAGGATGGAAGAGTTCCCTCCAAATGAGTTCTTTTTTGATAAAAAGAGAAAAGTTGTGGTAAAAAGAGAATTCTATCAAGAAGAGGGATCAATGGCTAAGAAGTTCAAGGTGTTGACCAATGGGAAAGATAAGAAGAAAGAAGAGTTTGCTACAGAAATAGCCGGGACATTAGGGGCGTATGCTACAACAAACCAATTTTCAGTCAAGGTTTTGAAAAATCAGCTAAAGCAAAAAAATCACCTCATCAAAACCCTAGAAGCTAAGCTAGCCATAGTAGAGGAAGCTGCCAAGGACTAGGAGAATGCAGGAATAGAACAAGCAAGGATGGCCGATAAAAAAGAAATTGAGTTGCTCAAAGCTAAGCTCGAACAAGCAGAGCTGGTAGCTCAGACCAGTCAAATACAAGTAGGCCAACAAAAAGACTTAATAGGGTAGCTACAGGTTAGATTAGAGTTCGTCGAAATCCAAGTTATAAATATCGGGATATTCCAGTCTCAGGCTATGGAGATTCGGAGCAGGGTTTCTGCAGCCCAACGAAGTTTACTTGCCAAGGTTGAGATGATTCGGGACAATTGTCTGCTTATTGATCAAGTATTAGAAAACTTATCTGTCAGAGAGAGAGAAGTTGGAGCAGCTTGGGTCACATTTCAAGAGGCTGTAATAGCTACAACAAATGGAGAATCAGGAAAAATTTCTAATTTTTCCATTTCGGAACAGACCCGAGGTAATATTTTGTTGAAAGAATGGGAACGCAGTATCTCAGAAGGTAAATTGCAAGCCAAGAAGGTAAGGAAATCTTGTGAAGAGGCTTTCGGTTCCATAGATGGAAATCTGTTAGGCATTGATAGTGAGAGTAATGCTGAGACGCTGAGCCAAATGGATATGGAGAAACTCTCGCTTGATATAAATTAAAAAGAATAAAGAGATTTGGCCGAAATCTCACAAGTAACTATGGAAGACATAGTTCAAATAGATAAATGTATGATTAAACCAAGTGTGTGCGCTATTGACACCCTAGACCAAAATATGGAAGAAAGGTTTCCGCAATTAGTCAGAGATTGTTACAGTTTTTAGGCCAATTGTCAAGCGGAACCTTCAAGGTTGATATCTCAGCTGGTGGAAAAATGTGTCACTTGTACCGAGCATGTGAGAGGGTAGGCTTCTGGTACTAAATAAAGACATAGGATAAAGAAATGAAATGGTTGATCTCCTTCTTGTTGTAACTGAGAATTTTGGAATGATTGAGATTCCATCATATGTAAATCTGTATAAATATACAGTAGAAGGAAAGAACAGAGGCTGGACCTTTTTGGGTCAATTGTAATAGAGATTTTTCTCCCTCGAGAGTTAATATAAAGAAAATCCGAAGATTCTCGATTCCGTCACGACTATGTTATGAGTTTGTTTCTTTGTATTTCATATTTCATTTCATTTCATATATGTGTCTGATGAATGCTTCGCTATAATTTAGTACAACCTCTACTATGGTGAATAAATTTTAGCTTTCTATATTCTTTACCATTTTTCCTCTGTACCGGCTATCAGCAGGTATAAGACCAGTGAACATTTTAGATTTCTATATATATTTTATGCTTCATCAAGTTATTTCTTTATCTTTTTCTTCTTTTGTTTATAAGTGAGATTCTCCCTTGATAGGAGCCTTACATGATAGACAACTTAATGTTTTCTTACATCTCATACACATTTATTAAAATATAACTCAGTTACAGGAAAGGGCCTTTGGTTTGCACCCTATTTTCACTACCGGAGCTATAAACTCTCCTTTATACGACCAAAATCGAGATAGCATCTAAAATTTCTTTGGGATTTTCTTATCATTTTGTTCCTCTATGACTGTCCCTGTGACAAGACAGCCTAATATCCAACCCAGACTATCAGATCAAACACATATTGCCTTAAATATTTTTGATACTATTCTTAAAACAGCCACTACCCGGTTCAAACTGGAACGTTCATGGGCAGCGATTGAAAGGGACATTAACTTCCAGGAATAGTTGGAAGCTAGACAACAACCAAGAAATCAACCCTATCTTCCCTTACTGAAGGTTGACATTTCTTCCTTCTCTACCCCTTACTCACTTTCGGATGCCTAGACACTATACTTCTAAGCCTTAAGTACAAACTTTGGAACAACATCTTTCTGGCGCCGTTGTCGGGGACTGAAGTTACGAAATCTTTTCCCTTGGAAAACGACATTTTTTTTCATTGAAAGTGCCACCCTTTGATAGTGAACAAAGAGTGCACACCTTTTAAAGGCTTTCCAATATTTCACTTGGTGACTCCACGATTAATAAGCTGGCATCCGGATGAAGGAATACCAGGAAAAACCTGGATGGTAAACAAACCACACCCGTTACTGATCCTGAGAAGATTTTAAAGGCGAGAGGCTTTCTTAATCCAACCCCTGTAGTCTATCAGCTTAAATACCCACAACTGAAGACCAAGAGTTCTTCTGAACCTTTAAATTCATGAAACCCTCTTTTCGACACTAAGGATCTAACATCAAACTGCTCCGAAGTTAGAAGTGAAACCCGTCCGATAACCCCCATAGAACATAAAGGAAAAAGTCTTGTAGAAAATCTATCTACTGTCGATATATCGTCGACTCTTTAGTCGAATTTCGCGACCTCACACAGTCTCGAAGAATATTTCACACATCTAGTTTCCACACCCGTTGGTTCCCCTGACTACATCTCTTGCAAGTCCGAAGAGCCAAGCCCTCGCATCCCTTACCAGTCATCCTCAGATTTTTTTCCCCGCGAAGAAAGTAAAGATTCACTTTTAATTTTCCAAAACCCCCTTTACAACTTTCCAATAATAACGATGGCAGTCGCCGGAGGGGGAGGTGGAGGGGTTTTCGGAGGAGGAGGTGGAGGTTCTCTTGGGGGAGGAGATGGAGGCCAAGGGCCATCCCCCCCTCCCAGAGTGTTTACTAAAGTGGCAGCAAGATATGCTCCTTTGGTATTGCCCGTTCCTTTGCACGACCTTCCCTAAAATTATATAAAAAATTTGCCAAAATTCACTGGGGAAGGAGATATGACCGCAACCGAACACATAAATTTTTTTGATCAATTTGTAGACATCCTAGGTCTCAAACATGAAGATGTGTATTTGAGGCTTCTCGTCCAAACCTTCGAAGGTCAGGTCCGAACTTGGTTTCGAAGTCTACCTGCAGGATCTATCTTGTCCTATGATGCCTTGAAAGATGTTTTCCTTAGACAATGGGGCAAAAGAAAGGACCACCTATACTATTTAACCAAGTTTGGGTCTTTAAGAAAAAAGAATTCAGAAACAGTTATGGAGTTTATTCAAATATTCAACAAGCTGTATAACAAAATCCCAGCCGAGGTTAAACTGTCTCAACCCACCACCAAAGTAACTTTCGTGGGGGCTTTCGAACCAGATTTTGCACTTCTTTTACAAGAAATAAGGGGAGCTACTCTAAACCAAATGAAATATGATGCTATAGAAATTGATTTGAATATGATGGCTTCTGGTAAGTTAAAAGCTAAAGTAGAAGCGGGAAACCAAGAAACTAGACGTTTTAGAGAACAAGCAGGGCCATCGGGGTCTAATAGATACATAGATGACAAAGTAGACGATATGGCCAGGGTAATTAAGGAACTGTCTAATAAGATATCCAGAATGGAGCTAGAACAGGCCAAAGCCGATTCTTTCGCCAAAAAGGATTTTAGGAAGAATTCCAATCCCCCAAATCAGCAAAGACAGATTAAAAACGAAGATCAGAAAATACAAACTCCCCTAAAAAACGAAAATTTTATAGGAGCGAATGATCTCCAAGATTTCATAGATTCAGATGATGATGTCACGAACTTGGGTGATGAATGCACACAACCTTACCTGACTAGAGAGGATTATGAAAAATCTCTAAACACTTAACAATCATCTATTGAGGGTGAAGAAAGAGATTATACTGACCTTTGTAGTTATCAAGAAGAAACTGGTATGATAATGGTCGAGGTCCAACCTAGGTATAACTTGAGATCTAAGGGTAAGCCTATTTCAACTACTCAACCTAAGAAAATTCTCCCAAGAGGTCAAACTTATGAGCCTACCCCAGACGAAACCGTGTTACCTAACAGCAAAGTGAAAGTAGTAAACACGCAAGAACCCGAAGTGGAAAAGGTTGAGACTAAAACACAGGAAACCGAAGCAGCTAATACAAATACACCTTTAACCAAGATCATGAGTAATAAGGCAGTGCAGATGAATAAGTTGTAAAAGAAGGATTCAGAAGTCCCAACTAGAGAAATAGACAAGGTGAGCGGAGTTTTCAGTTTCGAAAACGAGATAAATAAAATTAAGATACCAATTCCTCTGGTAGAGTTAGCGAAAAACCCAGTTTATCGAAAGCAGATTACCAAAGTGATAGGCGTTTCAGAGCTAGAAATTCAATCTGACGTTTTGAACCTGGAAGATGATAAGCCCAACATCACTTTTGGTCCACATTTTGAAGGGGCTAAAGACACTGTTGCTCCCTTTTATATCACCTTAAATGTATACGATCAACTGCTACATAATTGCATGCTAGACTCTGGAGCCTCACATAACGTGATGCCTAAAATTATTATGGACAAATTGGGTCTCCAGATCACCAGACCTTATGGAGATCTTTACTCATTTGATTTCAGGAAAGTTAAGTGTATGGGAATGATAAAGGAATTAGTAGTCACCCTGGCACAGGTCCCAGTTAAGAGCATCTTGATGGATGTAGTCATTGCTGATATTCCCCCCAAATACGGCTTACGGTTGTCTAGGTCATGGGGAGCCAATCTGGGGGGTTCTCTTCAACTGGATATGATGTACGCCACGATTCCTATGTTTTGTGGGCAATTTAATCGGTTGTACAGGGAGACGAGGTTATCATATACAGTAAGCGACCCTCAAAATCCGAACAATTTCCCTATTTACATTGCAGATCAAGATTTAGGAAATTGTATCTTATCTTTTGACGATGGTTTAAAGGGTTGCACAGAGGAAAATGATATAGAGCATGAAGAGTCAGGTTACATGAACGAAGATATGTGTAGCACCGGTATCTGGAAAATGTTTTTTGACGGTGCCTCATCTTGCGAAGGGGTAGGTGCAGGAGTGCTTTTTGTGGCACCTGAAGAAAGGTTCGTTGTCCCTTTTTCTTACAGACTACAATGGGATATAGATTATACTAACAATGTATGTGAATACAAAGCCTTGGTCTTAGGATTAGAGGCTACCAGGAGGCTAAAAATAAAAAACCTAGAGGTATACGAAGATGCGGAGTTGATAATCAAACAAATAAATCGGCAATACCAAGCCAAGCATCCCAGATTAAGATCATACAGAAATTGTGTCTGGGATCTAATGGAAAACTTTTTCTCGTCTGTAAATGTCCACTTCATCCCACGCACAGAAAACTTAAAGGCTGATGCATTAGCTAAAGTAGCTTCAACTTTCACTCCTCCTACAACCTTTAAATTGAAGTATCACATAGAGATAAGACACAGACCATCTATACCGGATAATATCCATCACTGGCAGGTTTTTGAGGATGATGAACAAATTAAGAAGTTTCTTGAAGCAGTAGGTGAATTTTTCGAAACTCACGCGGATCAAGAAAATCAGAATGATCAGATATGGATCATGCAAGAAGGAGAGGACCCTCAAGCTTTCCAAGACAAAATCGCAAATCATCGCATGCTGGTCCTAAAAAATAACCAAATTCTGAAAGGAATGATCCCTCTAGAAAGACTGTTTGATCAAAACGACATACCTATAGAATCCACCTTACAACCCCAACCAAAAGAGGTTGAGGACTATGACATAGGAACCAAAGAAGAGTCCAGGATGGTTAAAATATCTAAACTCCTCCCCCCTAAAATAAAAGGAAAGTATAAGGACCTACTCAGACAATTTAAAGACGTTTTCACCTGGTATTATGACGAGTTAAGAACCTACGACACTACCGTGATCGATCACAAGATACCTCTAAATCCTGGGGTCAAACCCTTTAGACAAAATCTTAGGCAGATCAACCCCATTTTATTGCCTGTGGTTGAGAGAGAAGTGAAGAATATTTTAGAGGTGAAAATTATAATACCTCTGAGATATTTTGACTGGGTGGCAAACCTGGTCCCAGTTAGAAAAAAGAGTGGGGAAATTAGACTATGCGTGGATTTCAGAAATTTAAATAAGTCCTCTCTTAAAGACAACTATCCGCTGCCTAAAATGGATCACGTGCTAGAAAGGGTAGTTGGGACAAACAGAATGTCTATGATTGACGGTTTCTCTGGATATAATCAAATTGCCATGAATGAACAAGATAAAGAAAAAACAACTTTTACTACCCCTTGGGGTACGTTCATGTATGATAAAATGCCTTTCGGTTTGATGAATGCAGGAGCCACATTCCAACGTGCTATGGACATCACTTTCATCAGAGAGAGGGATAAGTTCGTAGTCATCTATCTCGATGATTTAACGGTTTTGTCCAAATTCGATGAAGAGCATTTGGTACATCTTAAACAAACATTCGAAAAATGTCGCAGGTATGGTCTGTCCTTAAACCCCAAGAAATCACACTTCGCCATGTAAGAAGGTAAGCTTTTGGGTCATATTGTATCTAAGGATGGAATTAAGATTGATCCTAAGAGGGTTGAAGCGATAGACACTATAAACATTCCTAGAAATGTAAAAGAAATTCAATCTTTCTTAGGAAAAATAATTTTTTTACGAAGATTTATCCCAAATTTCGCTGAAATTGTAAAATTGATCACAGATATGCTGAAAAAGAACAACGAAGTAAAGTGGACAACAGAGGCCAAAGCATCGTTCGCACACATTAAGAAATTCATAGCCGAGGCACCTATATTGGCAAGCCCCGATTATCTAAAAGATTTTCTTATTTTCTCGTTTTCTTCCGAACACATGATTGTTGCGGTGCTCCTCCAAAAAAATGAAGAGGGTTTCGAACAGTCAATCACCTTTTTCAGCAAGAGCCTCAGAGATGCAGAACTTAAATATTATATAATAGAAAAACAAGCGTACACCATGGTAAAAGCACTGAAGGCATTTAGAACATATGTATTACACTCCAAGATAATCGCGTACATACCTACAAGTTCTATGAAAGATATTTTGGTACAACCAGACAACGATGGGAAGAGAGGACAATGGCTTGCCAAGATTCAAGAATTTGACCTGAAAATCAAACCTACTAAACTGATAAAGGGACAAGGCTTGGCCAAACTTTTGGCTGAATCAAATTTCAGAGCTCTAGATATAAACTGCCTGCAGGAATGTGAGGAAGACATGAACATAAACGAGATTGATGAACGAACAAATGCAGTTAAGATCGAGGAGAAGTTTGTATCATCAGAATGGTATAGAAACATAGTATCCTACCTATTGACTCTAAAATGCCCGAGTGAACTATCGCCATCAAAAGCCAAGACTTTAAAGCTTCATGTCGTTAAGTATTGTATTGCCAAAAATCAACTATATTGGAAAGACCCACTCGATTTCTTGTTAATCTGCTTAGTCGAATCGGAAACAGAAAGGGTTATAAGTGAATTTCATGAAGGAGTGTGTGGAGGACATCACTCTTAGAGGGCCACAACTTACAAAATTCTGAGAGATGGGTATTACTGGCCAAAACTTTTCTCTGACATCAACGCCAAGGTCCGAGCTTGTAACCCTTGTCAACTATTTGCAGGCAAATAGAATCTCCCAGCACTACCTTTAGTTCCGGTCAAAACTGAAGCCCCTTTTCAACAATG
The DNA here is from genome assembly GCA_009831015.1 of Picea engelmannii. NCBI lineage: Eukaryota > Viridiplantae > Streptophyta > Pinopsida > Pinales > Pinaceae > Picea > Picea engelmannii. Next base: position 387,146 of record ML776597.1, on the reverse strand, counting down.
GGGGCTAGATTTTACAAGCGAGATTAATCCACATTCTAGCACCCAACACAAGTGGATCTTAACTGCCACAGACTACTTTACTAAATGGGTGGAAGCTATTCCAACCAAAAGGGCAACTGACTCGGCGGTAATAGATTTCTTAGAAGACAATATTTTGTCAAGATTTGGTTGCCCTCGAAAGATAGTCACAGATAATGCCCAGGCTTTCAAATCTATGGCTATGATAAGCTTCTGCCAAAAGTATAATATCGTTCTTGGCCATTTTACAGTGTACTACCCCCAAGGAAATGGAATGGTCGAGTCTTCTAACAAGAGCCCAATCAATATAATTAAGAAAGTGTTGGATGAAAACAAAAGGTCTTTGCATGTGCATTTAAAGTACGCCTTGTGGGCGAATCGCATAGGCACTAAAAATTCTATTGGCATTTCCCCTTTTCATATGGTATATGGGACAGATGCGGTGTTACCTATAAATTTAGCGCTCCTCGTGATGAAATTGTGGCAAGATCAGAAAGAAGAACCTAATCATGTCACCAGGAGGATAAACTAGCTAATTGAGGTTCAACAACACAGGGTCGAAGTAGATGAAAGGTTGCAGAAGTATCAAGATGACATGAAGGCATTATTCAACTGTAGGGAAAAGGACAGAGATTTCCTCCCAGGTGATTTAGTATTAAGGTGGGATGCAAGGAGGGAAGAAACAATGAAACATGGTAAATTCGATCACCTCTGGTATGGGTCGTTCAGAGTCTCAGCTCCCGAAGGAAAAAATTCTTTCCTACTAGAAAATCTAGATGGTGAAATCCTCAACACCCCTATCAATGGGCGTTACCTGAAGCATTATATGACATAAGCAG
>ML776597.1:348426-386269 GCA_009831015.1 Picea engelmannii | reverse complement strand
TTTTATATTCATATATAGAATTTTTTACATATGTATATATATTTCATTACGCATTGCTATTTTGATTTCCTTTTCTTTTCGTAAATTATCGACACCTTTCAAAAATCCTCGATAACATTCATATTTTCCTTTTTATAGGTTTCCAGCTGCAAACAAAACAAGCAGGAGAGGTACACAAAAAGTCGAGTATCGGAAAATAAATTGGCTTAAACAGGTGATATAAAATATTTTTGATAGTTTGGAAAGAAAATGAAATGGTAAGGTAAAGGTGAGATTTCCTAAAAGACTTGTTCTGAAGGGCTATCAAAGAGAACCAAGATAACCTCATAAGATACAACAACATCGTCTGAACTAATAAATAAAGGAACATTTCCATGGTTAATCGTTTACGAAAGAATCAGACGAAATAAACAAGTTACTCAAAGTAAAGTGCCCCCGAAAAATATTTTCAAGAGTCAATTTTGATTTTTGGACCTCTGTTTTTCAATTTATAGATCTCCATCTGTCACCCTTTTTTGTTTTCTGGTTTACCTTTGAAAAGCCAACATCTTTCTGGATTAGCATACGTAGGGAGAAGAGATTATGTTTTAACCTCGAGAGCTTCAAAGCAGATTGTGAAAAGTAAGCTAGTCTTCACAACTCCTCGTTCCCCTGCTAAATAAAGTGAAGCTCAAGTGATCCTGACTTTTCTAGGTTTTTCAACAGTTTCAGAGGATTGAGGCTTGCTCAAATAGAACACCCCAAAAAATAATTTTTTTCCTTTCTCCCTGCGAATGAAGGTGTTGTGAAGGTTAAGGAAAGGTTGGTACCGAGTAATCAAAGTAAGTTGACAAACCTATAATGCAAAATATTACACAGATATCAGCCCTCATATAAACTGATTGCCCCCATCTTCGCGCTCTAAAAAAGCAAATTATAAAACAAGTGGTGAAAGGAAATTCAAAAATGATTGCCCCCATCTAGTCCAAAAGATGATGAAAGGAAATTCCGAAATGATTTCCCTCGTCTCAGCATTTAAATGCATAAATATATTTCGAAGTGGTGAAAGGAAATTCAGTAAAAAGGGCCAGATAACTTCACTGGGGTACTGAACAGGCTCGCTGGAAGTGAAGCAATATCTGAGATATCTATAAGGTTGTTATACATGAATATCACTCTACCCTGGTAACCAATTTTTTTTAAAACCTGATCTACATCCCAAGTTCAGACAGGGCTTCCTGATTAAAAACATATAATTTTCTTCTTTTGATGCAAGCTGATAGCCACAAGATTTGTTGGGTCTCCTAGAACTATTTTGATTGTCCTAATGAAGACCTAAATTTAGTAACGCGAAGGAGAAGGTTGTGAAAGGGACTACAGCTAATTTTAAAAAGTATCTGAGTTTTGAGAAGCTTTTCAAAAGTAAAAAATGAAGTCCTTTTCCCCTTCGGTATCCTGTTCTAGGGAAAATTTTCGCTAGATTAAAGCCATTGACTCCATTTACCCAATATAGGCACGTGGTCTACTGTTCTTCCCATCTTGCAGGAAAACGGGATCCCTAGTTGGATCCTATGTTGGAGCTGCCTTTGTTTTTTTGGCCTATTTAAAATTTCATATCTTAATGCTTGAAGTCGAAAGCTGGTTTTCATATTTTCCTTTATTTTTCCCAAAATCTCAGAAGTCTCATCACATAAACAGTGATGGTTATCATACTCTTAAGCCAGATTTATTTTTTTAATCGTTTAAACGAGTCTCTACTTTTGAACCTCGGGATGTCGCATGTCGGAAGTTATAGATCACATAGTTTACAAATCCCGAGGGGCGAAACGGCGAAATAGTCTTAAAAAGTTTACCCAGATCATTACCGAGAGTAAAAATACTCTAAACCGTAGCTAAGCATCATTGGGATTTCATGTCTCGGTGTTTGCTAGCTCCAAAAGTCTCATCGTCGTAACCCCGATAGCCGAAACTGCGAGATTCTTGTTTTAGTAACCCGGGTTAATGTTAAAGGTGAAATTTTAGCCACGGTTAAGCTCAGTCGGGAATTCGCAACTCGACATGTTTTCTCTCAAAAGCTACACCTTCAAAACCCCGAGTCGTGAAGTCGCGATAAAAATAGAAACGTAATTAATTAAACACTTAATCCAGTTTTATCCTCCAATTTAATTAAATCATATCATCGTGATCTCGCGATTTCGCAACTCGGCATACGAGCCTCCCGGAAGCTATACCTTCGAAGCTCTGAGTCACGAAGTCGTGATCTCGCGATTTCGCAACTCAGCATACGAGCCTCCCGAAAGCTATACCTTCGAAGCTCCGAGTCGCGAAGTCACGATATAAATAAAAACGTAATTAATTAAACACTTAATCTTGGTTACGTTTTGTATTAATCAAAGCTAATTGTCGCAATCTTGGGTTTTGGAGGTGAAAAGGGTTAAAGTGAAAACTCTCGATGAGGCGAGTGCCAAAAAATTAATTAACATTTTAAAAAGGACTAATTAATCAAGCTAAGCCAGCATTTTCATTGTTTTAATACGAAAATTAATATGCACAATCTCTGAGGTGATTTTAAAATTTCTTTGCGCCAAATTGCATTACGAACTGTCAAAATTTATGATATTAATTGGAAATGAGGCGAATTGACAAGTAAGGGTTTGGTTTTTATTGCTAAATTTATATTTAAGAATGATTTGACCATTCTGTCCCTAAGGACGACCTAGTTTTAAATAGTCGAAGACATGGATTTTTTGTTTGTTGTTTCAAATTTTATTTCTATTCTACGCAGAGCCAAATTTTCGCAAGCGAACTAATTTCTGTATGTATACATACTTTTATTGCAGGAGAGATAAAGTAGAATCCCCCTCCATGGACCTGTGAAAAGCGTCTAAATCCACTGTTGAGGTTTCAGGACAAGGTTCACACAACATTTCTGATACTTCACCTCGAAGTGTCGACTCTATCAGGACCTGGTCACATATTTCTGAGGTTGTACAGTCTGAATTGGTATATTTTTTGGATGATTCCAGTGGAAATGAAAAAGACGACCTGATCACGAAGTATAAGATCGTCGTCCAAGCTCAAATGCATAAAGTGGTGGCTAGGCCACGTCTGCTCCCTTATTACGATATGGTCCGGTGGGCATTAGACCATGTAGATATACCAACCAGAACCATCATCAACGAGCAGAGGGTCACCATTAGGACTTTCAGACCCAAACAATTGCAGGCTATGTACAAGTTGCCAACTGTGTCGGACTTTGTTTACAATGCCGAATTCCTGGAGAATTTTAAACAGAAGGAATGTGTGCAATATGACAAGACTATGTCTAGTTTCATCAAAGATTGGGTTTCACACCCTGCGAAGTTCAGGGCGAACAGTAATGGTATATATTCAATAGCTTCTTTGGAACCACGGTTCAAATATATTGCTATGATGACCTGCAAATTATATGGGAGAGAGGACACCACACATTTTTTCCTTCAGTGGGTGCCTCTAATTCACACGGTCACCGAAGGTGTTCCTTCAACAGGGATAAACTATTGTTTGATAGTTTAACCAATTGAGTTACAGAGTATCGAGCGCAGAGGGAGAGTGGAAAGATTACTCCATTCTTTATGTCCGCATATATCATGGACATCATGTGTTTTCTCACACCTTTTCCCTTGATGAGTTGGAGCTGGACTCCATCGGAGGCTAAGCCCATCCACGTTTACCATTCAAAGCTATGGGAAGACAAAGCCTCAGATTTTGTGTATGAAATTTTTAAGTGGGTGATGGTACCACTGCATGTCACTATCTTCGACCACCCGCCACCCAGGATCTCAGACAGTATCGCGGTAAATCTGAGCAGTATAGCTGACTGGTATGTGGAAGCAGAATTTTCATATCTCAGGGTTTTCGGCGCTTTTGTTCCTCCGAATGCCTTACCATTATTCATACCTGATAGGTTGGCTTGCTGTGAGGTTGCCAGAAAAACTGTAATCGGTGGCGTAAGCAAGGAGCTTAAGGGATATTCTAAGAAGGTATGGCCACCTTTTCCTATTCATTTAAGTTCTTATTATTTGTTATATTTTTGGCATGCTAAATCTGAGGCAGCAGCCCTGGAGGACCTGAAATTGGTTCATGTCGAATTCAAAAAGCACGATCCACAGAGGGTCGTAAGTAACCACTTAGCCAATTGCGGGCTTTAAAGGTTTGAGCATGAAAATTCTCCCTCGGATGACATTTTTTGAGGCACGAGATCTTATGCCGAGGTTTTGGCTCGGATACAAGCCCTGGCTCTTGAAGAAAGGGCTGATGTTTTGAAATTCCAAGAACATCGGCGGAGTTGTCTTCACCAAGTATTGCGGGGTGAAAATCCAGTAACAGTAGAGGTGCAGCAAAAAGGAGCCAAAGGCTCAAAAGATTCAGCACCCAGAAAAGAAGAACACCAGGACAGGGAGGAGCAAACTAAGAGTCCGAAACCGGAAATAATAACTCCCGATCTACCAAAAAAGTGGACTCCAGTTACCACTCCAGGCCAGTCAGCTAAGCAATTGAAGATCCCATCACCTCCTTTACTCCCTTATAGTCAACTCAAGGGAAGATCGACGCAGGGTGGATTTTCAATGAAGAATTGAGACCTATAAGGATGGAAGAGCTCCCTCCAAATGAGTTCTTTTTTGATAAAAAGAGAAAAGTTGTGGTAAAAAGAGAATTCTATCAAGAAGAGGGATCAACAGCCAAGAAGTTCAAGGTGTTGACCAATGGGAAAGATAAAAAGAAAGAAGAGTTTGCTACAGAAATAGCCAGGACATTAGGGGCGTATGCTACGACAAACCAATTTTCAGTCGGGGTTTTGAAAAACCAGCTGAAGCAAAAAAAATTGCATCATAAAAACCCTAGAAGCTAAGCTAGCCACAACAGAGGAAGCTCCCAAGGACCAGGAAAATGCAGGTATAGAACAAGCAAGGATGGCCGATAAAAAGGAAATTAAGCTGCTCAAATCTAAGCTCAAACAAGCAGAGTTGGTAGCTCAGACCAGTCAAATACAGGTAGGACAACAAAAAGACTTGATAGGGCAGCTACAGGTTAGATTAGAGTTCGTCAAAATCCAAGTTATAAATATCGGGATATTCCAGTCTCAGGCTATGGAGATTTGGAGCAGGGTTTCTGTAGCCCAGCGAAGTTTACTTGCCAAGGTTGAGACGATTTGGGACAATTGTCTGCTTATTGATCAAGTATTAGAAAACTTATCTGTCAGAGAGAGAGAAGCTGGAGCATCTCGGGTCGCATTTCAAGAGGCTGTAATAGCTACAACAAATAGAGAATCGGGAAAATTTTCTAATTTTTCCATTTCGGAATAGACCCGAGGTAATATTTTGTTGAAAGAATGGGAACGCAACATCTCAGAAGGTAAATTGCAAGCCAAGAAGGTAAGGAAATCCTGTGAAGAGGCTTTCGGTTCCATAGATGGAAATCTGTTAGGCATTGATAGCGATAGTAATGCTGAGACGCTGAGCCAAGTGGATATGGAGAAACTCTCGCTTGATATAAATGAAAAAGAAGAAAGAGATTCGACCGAAATCTCACAAGTAACTATGGCAGACATAGTTCAAATAGATAAATGTATGATTAAACCAAGTGTGCAATTGTGCGCTATTGACACCCTAGATCGACAGATGGAAGAAAGTTTGCCGCAATTAGTCAGATATTGTTACATTTTTTAGGCCAATTGTCAAGCGGAACCTTCAAGGTTGATATCTCAGCTGGTGGAAAAATGTGTCACTTGTACCGAGCATGTGAGAGGGAAGGCTTCTGGTAATAAATAAAGACATAGGATAAAGAAATGAAACGGTTGATCTCCTTCTTGTTGTAACTGAAAATCCTGGAACGTTTGAGAATTCATCATATGTAAATCTGTATAAATATACAATAGAAGGAAAGAACAGAGGCTGGACCTTTTTGGGTCGATTGTAATAGAGATTTTTCTCCCTCGAGAGTTAATATAAAGAAAATATGAAGATTCTCGATTCTGTCACGACTGTGTTATGAGTTTGTTTCTTTGTATTTCATATTTCATTTCATTTCATATATGTGTTTGATGAATGCTTCGCTATAATTTAGTACAACCTCTACTATGGTGAATAAATTTTAGTTTTCTATATTGTTTACCATTTTTCCTCTGCACCGGCTATCAATAGGTATAAGACTAGTGAACATTTTAGATTTCTATATATATATATATATATATATATATATATATATATATATATATTATGCTTCATCAAGTTATTTCTTTATCTTTTTCTTCTTCTGTTTATAAGTAAGATTCTCCCTTGATAGGAGCCTTACATGATAGACAGCTTAATGTTTTCTTACATATCATACACATTTATTAAAATATAACTCAATTACGGGAAAGGGCCTTTGGTTTGCACCCTGTTTTCACTACCGGAGCTATAAAATCTCCTTTATACGACCAAAATTGAGACAACATCTAAACTTTATTTGGGATTTTCTTATCATTTTGTTCCTCTATGACTGTCCCTGTGACAAGACAACCTAATATCCAACCCAGACTATCAGATCAAACACATATTGCCTTAAATATTTTTGATACTATTCTTAAAACAGCCACTACCCAGGTCAAACTAGAACATTTGTGGGCAGCGATTGAAAGGGACATAAATTTCCAGGAACAGTTGGAAGCTAGACAACAACCTAGAAATCAACCCTAGCTTCCCTTTCCAAAGGTTGACATTTCTTCCTTCTCTACCCTTTACTCACTTTCGGATGCCTAAACACTGTACTTCTGAGCCTTAAGTACAGACTCTCGAACAACACCTGCTTCCAGCATTCTGTCGAGCTCAATCTTTACTTTCTCCTTATATTTAGGGTTTAGTATGTAGGGTCTCTATTTGATTGGTCTTGCATCTGGTTTGAAATGGATCATCATCTCTCCCATAGGCCCTTTAATTCCCTTCATATCAGTGAACTTGGTTGGAAACAAGTCCTGATATTCATGCAGTAATTATGTAATCTTGTCAATAGTGGCAGCATCCCAATAATCTCCAACATTGGCAAGCTTCGGTGTCTATTTTGTTCCAATATTGACCTTCTTAATCTTGATTGGTTGTCCAATGAATGGTAACTCAACTCTTGGTCCTTCCATGTCTCTTTGGGCTTCTGTTTCTGCAATGTTCACCTTTCTTGGATCATCATCTTCATCAACATTGATGTTGTGCCTTGCAGTTTCTGTAGAGGTGCAGTCCATTCATCCTCTTCTTTATCCAAAGGGAGGTTAGATACCTCCTTGAATAATTTTTGTCTTATAATTTTCAATGCTTGATCTAATGAATGATATTGACTTTCAAATAAGAAGGTGGTTACAAAATTTTGAGTCATACCTTCCCAATCTGTAGTGATGAGGCGCATCTCTGCTTGAAGGTACCAGTTGATAGGTGTTGTGTCCCGTGTGTTAATGAATTTGTGCACCCACTGCTCTTGAGGGATGTTTCTCTAGGCTTCCTCGCAACTTCGCACATGGTCCTTTGGGTAGCTTCGACTTGTGTACCGAACTTTGTAGCCTTCTACTTGTGCTGAGAACCACATTGTCATTAAGGTACAACATTGTACCCAATCTATAATGTTGTTTTTTTGTGTTTCCTACCATATTGTTGGGGTTTATTTCAGGGCCTCATCCATCCCCAACAATCTTTGTTGCATTGGTACACTTTCTTCAAAGTCCGACAAGAAGTTTTCTAAAGGATTCAAACCATCAAAGGTGGGTAATTTACTTACTATTATGTCGTTCCAGTGAACTTCTCTGGTTAATCTAGCACAGCTTCTTGTAGATACTTCATACATTTTATTATGCTAGTTTTCCAGTGTTACTTCTGAGTCTGATGAACATGCGATGTCACTTCTTCAACTTATGTTTCCATCAATCGTAGGATTAATGTAATCCTCTTGTATGGCTATTAATTTGTATATGTTTTCCAGTTCATATGCGTGGTCTTCTTCTCTGATGGGCTCTGTGTATCTCTGACCTTCATCTCAATATAAGGGTGCAATAACCCTAAGGCCATCTCTTTCAAACGTCATTCGTATTTTCTTTAAATCAACCACAATGGAATTATTGAAAGCCCAATCAATTCCTAACAGCGCAGGGTAAGGACAATTATCATCAACTATCTCAATTACCTCAAAATATGCAAACGTTCTTACTTCGTTGATGTCCACAGGGACATGTTCCAGTCTACCAAAGGGGCTTACATCTTGCTTATTATCCATTCTAATCCTTATAAGGGAATAGATCAACTTAGGTTTTCCCATTAGTGCCCAGGTTTGCTTCGTCATCACATTGACCTCTGACCCTAAGTCGAGGACCACATAGTCTATATCATATTCTCCTATTTGAGCATTCAAGAGTAATTCCTTAGTTTTCCTTCTCTTTTTAGAGATTTGGTGTACTTCCCTATTCAATAAGGGGTCTATCTTCCCTAGCTCATATTGTCTAATTAAATTTTGTAGTTCTTGGACAACGCTCTCATCCTGAATCAACTTAATACAAGTATATAGAAATTCCATGATCTTGCTTACCTCTTCCTTCTCTTGGTGAAGCAGAGTGATCAAATGCCTAAGGAATTCCATATTCTCCCACTTCTGGTCGTGTTTTTTATGAAAATCCTTGGTCTTATTTGAACTCTTTTCTTTCCTCCTCAAATACTTGTCTTTCTTTCTTTGCATCAAAGGTTTGGGTCTTCTCTGCAGCTTTCCTGATTCTTGAGTCTTCTGTAGTATTTCCTTGGATCAGTTTGTCTTCTCTTCTAACAGTGCCTCCTCTAGTAATAACAACGACTCTAGGGTCTTCTCCGCAAGGTTGAACATATATCAGTTTCACTTGCGGGTTTTGATGAGGTCCTCTTCTCTCCTGAATATTAGCGAGAAACATAGGACAATCTTCTATAACATGTTCAAACGAGCTCCAGTAGTTGCAAGTAGTACAAGGGTTTTGATAGTCCCTTGCCAAGTGTCATGGTTGTGTGCAGTTATAACAGATGATCTGTTCTCGGCCTCGACCCATACCTCCTCCTCCTCCTCCTCCTCTGAGTCCACTGCGAGCATTGAAGTTTCCTCTCCCAGGGGATTTGTACTACGTAGTGTTTCCTTCTTGTTATACTTCGCCTTGAGTTTTGTATATATATCTTGACCTTTCATGCATGATATCATAAGCCCTACAATCTCTATCATCATGTCCCATAGACTTACAGAACATGCAATATAAATTTGTGGGTGTCTGAACATATTTTTTCATGTAATAACACTCACCAGTACAATGTTTGTTTTAGCATACTTCGCACCAGGGTAAGGTGACTTGCTTCAAAGGGATAGGAGCTCTATAGGCCAAGTATTCATGGAATAGGGGACAGTGTTCCTTGTCATGGCCCTCTTATCTGCATCTGACACACAAGATGTCTTCTCTTTTATCTTTTCCCTTGTCTTTTTTCATATCTTTGACCTGCAGGGACAAACTAGTTAGCTGACTCAAGATCTGGCTCATACCTGAACTCTAGTGCCATAGGGGTTGATTCTAGCTTCATGGTGATCTCTAGTGCCTCAGCCTGTGAAGAAATATTCTATTGCATCAGGGGAACTCTGATGTGTGGTAACAAGGGAGTAGTGAACCACTCTTTGTTCTGCTCATCTAAGATATGAAAATTCAATCAGCCTATTAAGGTCTTAAATCTCTGGTCGAATTCCCAGACAGGCTCGACTACCTTCTATTTGATCTCTTTCAGCTTTGTAATACATTGTGACTCTGACTTGGGTTTCTTGAACTCTGCAGTCAACGCATTCTTGATCTCATTTAGTGGCTTAGGTTGTGCAAGTCCTTGGACAAGCTTCATGTACCAGTTCAGTGCGCGATCTCGAAGGGTAGTACTAAACTTGGTTCTTTTAACTGCTTCGTCAGTGACATTTTTAATATTCCATACGGGTTCACATAGGAACCAATGCTGATCAGGGTCTTCATACCCATCTCCCCTAAAGATAGGGAGCCTCATCTCGTATGCCATAGATCTTCCTAGGTTTTTTGTCTGAGTATGTGGTGGACTACTAGTGACAGTTCTCTGAACACTCTGGTGACTTGGATTACTCTAATTGATTAATCCTACTGAGACAACAGGGGGATTAATAGTACTTACCTCATTAGTCTACGTAGTTCCTGAAGTTTCAGGCTCGTCCCGACGAGGTTCTTCAACTTTCTCTTCCTCTGCCCTAGAAATTTCTGAATGCTCTTCGTCCATCAGGTCTACCTCTTCTCCATTGTAGAAACCCTTGTCCCCGTAGTTCCTCTTGAATAGGTTCGCAAGATGAACTTCTCAAAACACTCTCCCACTGCACGTATGTCCAGCCTCTGTGTCATTGTCACTGTCTGAATTCTTGAACATTAGATTTTTCTAAATCCGACCAATCTATTGTATCTTCAAGATGTTCTTCTCATGCAATAGCATCTTGATCCTTAACTTCAGAAAATGTAAACATTTTCCTTTGGGTCCCTTGAAGAAATATCTCTTCGCTTGGCTATGTGAATCTACTTTGTCAAAAACAAACTTAGTGATGTAGCCTCTAATGGTGCTATCAAACTAGTGATATACTTCTCATGACATGGTGTTATCAAATCTCTTGACCTTCTTGATCAGCGTCGACATCCAAACTACAGGAGGTCTATATCTGATCTCAAACTGGGTATCTGCTAACCTAGCTAACCACTCATATAGCTCATGATGGATTCCTCCAAAGAAAATCTCATGTATATCAGTAAAGATATATCTCTCCAACCAATCCTCTATACTAAGATTAGGGTTCTTGTTTTGGGCTTTAGTGAAGTCCTTTTCTTGATCCTCTACCCACTTATGAATCTCTATCTTTGATGGGAACCACCTTAACATTCCCTCACGAAGATTCTTGTCCCGGAAATAAAACCATTTGTTGGCACAAGGGTAGACCCAGGGTTCAAACTCAAGAGCGCACCAACAAGCCCTAGCTACTGGCCCTTTCGGTAACACCTGTGCGGTAGATGCAGTCTCACTCGAAGAAGCTATGTGGGGGTTGCAGGACAGAGATGTCTACAACCAGAAGGAATGTAAAGTGGGTTCACAGTGATCAACACACAATGATCTAGTATTCTTTATCTTCCTAGGATCTATTGCACAATGTATATCTATCAGATCTAACACATTAATGCAATAGCAGTAAAGAAACAATAAAGAACAAAACACCAATCACACATACAACACAAGATATACATGGTTCACCCTCTCTCTAGGGCTACGTCCACAGAACTATGCTTTATATTATATTAAGACGAAGCATACAGTTCTTATCTACACTCTCAGCTAGTAGATCTTCTTTCTTCTCCTCTCTTTCTCTCCCCTTCCTGCGCACCCAACTATAGGAATTGACCTTTGCACCCATCTAAAGGTCTTACAATACCAGAAGGATCTCACTCTTAGCTCTTTTCTCTCACACAATATTACCCACTCGATCACGCAATAACAAAGACAACAACATAACACCAACCCATCTGAGGTCCTTCAGACCTCTATTTATACATTAAAATAGCTCACTGACACCCTTAGGTCGAAACCTCGGTGTCAAACCCCTAGATACCAAAACCCTAGGTGTCTAAAACCCTAGGTCAACTTGACCCACATTTTCAGGGCTTCGCTAGCCTGTCTTTCCTTCCTTCTCGCGTGGTGCTCCAAAGCATCTAACGATGGATTTTTTCGCTTTCTGAGCTGTCCATGATCCTTCTTTCTTGATTACCTATCATCCTTGATCTCTGCATCCAACGAATTTCTTTCTTGGACTTTGCTCCGTCTTTTCTTCTCTTTTGCTCACTTCGACCCAATAACAGTCACTGTGTCTTCCGCGAAGTTCACATTTTGCCTTTTCTCCCTTGTTCTTCACTTACTTCTGTAACCAAGGGCCAATAGTCACTTCTAATATAAGCCACAAGAATCCCAAGGATTGGAGGAAGAAGACAACAAAGGTGGAAAAAAAATTCCCAAGAGAGGCAAGAAGGGAAAAACACAAGAGACACACATAGAGAGAACATATGCACGAGAAGAGGTCAATGCACCTAGGAGAATGGAAAAGTGATGAAAAGTTTTCAACAACGAAAATCTTGGAAGAATTAGGGAGTTGCAAACTCACAAACATATGGTGAGATGAAATAAGGATTTTATTCACACAGATATGAGAAAATCAAGAAATTGGAGAGATTTCCTTGAAGAAAATAGGAATTTTGTCTAAATTATTGATGATCACCTTGAAACCGAGAAGACGTGAATCCAAACTGGAGCGATGGAGGGTTGTAGCTTGGTACTCACTAAGAAGAAACCAACACTGGTAAGGGGAGTTTTCCAAGGGATTGTTTAGCAAACAAGGGACTCCCATGTGCAGAGGAAACCCAGTTGTAAAGGTACCTAATAAACCTGTAGAAGCCCTGAGCTTAGTGGGAAGGGGGAAACTTATGTTGTTGTCAGTGGAGGAAGGAAAATAAACTTATTGGATCATCCTAAAATTGGAAACTAGATGAATCATTCCCTTGTGATATCATGGATTGACACAGGGGTGGCGTACTGTAGGAGGGAATTCTAAAATATGGCCTAAGGTTGGGAGGAAAGGTGTCCTCTCTCAATCAGTTGGTTGTTGATATTTTCCCGGAATGGATAAGTTCCTAACTTGGTTTGTTTTTTTGGGTATGTGTTATATTCTTTGACACCTACCTCGAGAAATGTGTCATGTATTTAGGTGTTTTTTTCGGCACATGGTTTTTGCCGATGGTTTTCTATTTCCGGTTAAGGAATTAGGGCTTTGGACTAATCCAGGTCATTGGGTTAGGGTTTTGGATGTTGCTGGCTCCTATATGTATATTGTATTGTAAACAATGTAACACAATGAATGAATATAATATATGCTGGTTTTCCCAGTTTGGGTTTCCAGGGGAAAGATCTTTGTGTAATGTTTGTATTTCCCATTGTATCTTTTCTATTCTTTTCTGAATATCTGTTTACAGTAGACATTGTACAAGGTTAGAATTTACATTTCGTATCAAATATTTATTGGCTTCAGGGGGACGCCTTTGTGGTCAAGGGTTTGGCTTGGGACAATAATAAGCCTTGTTACAGTGGGAGATCTACAGTATTGTTTTTCAGGTGAAAAGAAATGGCAAGCAATTCGAAGATGGAGATCAAGAAGTTTAATGGGAAAATATTTGAGATGTGGAAGCTCAATATGGAAGATCTTTTGGTGGATAGAGATCAATGGATCATGGTAGATCCAGGTACTGCACCTACAAGAACTTTTGCAGATGACTGGAAAAAGATGGATCGAAAGGCAAAGAGCATAATCTGACTGTGTCTCTCCAATTCAGTATTACTGAATGTGTCAAAGGAAGCTACAGCCCAGGATTTATGGGAAAAGTTGGGGAATTTGTATCAGTCTAAGTCCCTCGTAAATAAACTATTCCTGAGAAAGAAGCTGTATAACTTGACGATGAGAGATCGAGACTTGGTGGCAGAGCATTTGAATGCCTTCAATAATATGGTAAGTCAGTTAGTATCTGTTGAGATTAAAATTTCAAATGAAGATAAATGTATCAGTTTGTTGTGTTCTTTACCAGACTTGTGGGATAGTCTGGTTGTGGCCATAGGTAGTAATACAACTTCTTTGAAGTTTGAAGAAATGGTCTCATCCTTGTTGTCGGAAGAGATGAGACGAAAGAATATGGAAGGACATAGCACAAACGCATTATTTGCAAGAGGAGGTTCACAGGAAAGAAATAGATATAATTTCTCAAGTGGGATATATAAGTCTAAGGGTATATCTAAATCTCCTATAAAGTTTGTAAGGGTATGTTGGAGGTGTGGAAAAGAAGGGCACTACAAGAAGCAATGTAGATCCAAAGTTGAGAAAAAGAAGGGATCTGAAGAATCTTATTCTACAGAAGAAAAGACCTCCAAGGAAGAAGGAGGGGATATGTACTTGGTATCTTCAAGCACACATGTAGATCATGAGGCATGATTGATTGACTCTAGTGCATCCTTTCATATGACTCCCCAGAGGGAGTGGTTCTGCAAATATGAAAAGTATGATGGAGGTAATGTTTTCTTAGGTAATGATTCGAAAACCAGAATCACAGGAAGAGGAAGGGTCAAGTTGAGACTCATAGATGGAAGGATTAGAACATTGCATGGTGTTCTACACATCCCAGGTATGGCCAGAAATTTGATTTTTGTAAGCAAAATGGAAGATGCAGGGGTAAAAACAATTTTTGAAAAGGGAACTTGCAGGATGGTTCAAGGAGCAATGGTGTTGATGAAGGGAGTTTGATTTGGAACTCTGTATAAGCTGCTAGGAAACACTATTAGTGATGGGTGTAATAGCTCCATTGTTCTTGATATTGGAGTTGAAGAAGAAATAACTCCTACAGTCTCTGAAGAAAAGGTTATGTTGTGGCATCAAAGACTGGGGCATATCGGAGAGAAGGGTCTTCGACTACTACACGGTAAAAGTATGGTTGAAGGTATGTCTAACTGATCTCTGTATTTTGGTTTATGTGAACATTGTCTATATGGGAAGCATAATCGAGTAAGATTCCCCTCTGGTGCAACGAGGGTAGAAGGAATTTTACAACTAGTTCACAGTGATGTTTTTGGACCTGTGTCAGTCCCATCATTGGGAAAATCTGTGTACTATGTCTCATTTATAGATGACTTCTCGAGGAAAACTTGGATATATTTCCTCAGGAAGAAATCTGAAGTATTTGATAGGTTTGAAGAGTTTAAGGCTCTTGTTGAGAATCAAACAGAGAAAAAAATTAAGGTGTTGAGAACAGATAATGGAGGAGAGTTCTGCAGGAATGAATTTGAAGAATTCTGTAAGAAGTGTGGTATAGAAAGGCAAAAGACTACTCCATATACACCTCAGCAGAATGGAGTTGCAGAAAGGATGAACATGACGCTAATGGAAAAAGCAAGGTGCATGCTCAGTGGTGTCAGGTTAGGGAAAGAATTACGGGCAGAGGCAATGGGTACTGCATGTTATCTGGTCAACAGATCACCCTCATCAGTGTTGGGTCACAAGACTCCACAAGAGGTATGGACTGGTAAGGAACCTTCTCTCACACATCTTAAGGTATTTGGCTATGATGCATATGTTCATGTTCCAAAGGAAAACAGGAGTAAGCTGGATAAGAAGGCTAAAAAATGTATCTTTATTGGATATAAATATGGTCTCAAAGGTTATAAGATTTGAAACCCATAAACTAAGAAGGTAGTGTATAGCTGAGATGTGGTATTTAGAGAAATGAAGGATGTTGTTAAATAGGAATTCCTACCAAGGAAGAACTAGAGAAGATAGAGTTTGATTTAAAGGATGATGAAGCAGACTCTATAGAAGAACATGGATCAGAAGAAGAAGATCTTCATACTCTAGTATTGAGGAGATCGGATTGAGAAAGAAGGCTACCAGAAAGGTATAGTCCAGTGATTTTCGTTCAAATTTTGCTTTGTCTATTACTGATGATGATCCTAGAACTGTCAAGGAGGCAGTGGATTCATAGGATGGAAATTTTTGGAAAAGGGCCATGGAAGAAGAAATGGCATCTTTGGATAAGAATGAGGCTTGGGATCTAGTGGAGTTGCCAACTGGAAGAAAGCCCATTGGCAACAAATGGGTATTTAAAAAGAAGCTGAATGAAGAAAGAAAAGTGGAGAAATACAAAGCTCGGTTAGTAGCAAAGGGTTATTCCCAGGTTGAGGGAATTGATTTTGGTGAGATTTTTTCTCCTGTTGCCAAGTTAACCTCTATAAGATTTATTTTATCTATTGCTACTGCATTTGATTTTGAAGTAGAACAGATGGATGTGAAGACAACATTCCTGCATGGGGATCTAGAAGAAGAAATCTTTATGAAGAAACCATAAGGTTATGTTGTGAAAGGAAAGAAGGAGTTAGTATGCAAGCTGAAAATGTCCCTATATGGTTTAAAACAATCACCAAGGATGTGGTATCAAAAATTTGATACTTATATGTAGGGACTTGGCTTCACAAGAAGCCAAGAGGATCACTGTGTGTATTGTAAATTAATTGGTGATCATTTGATTTATTTGGTCTTGTATGTGGATGACATGTTGCTGATAGGAAACAACAAGGAGATTATCCAGGATGTGAAAACTATGTTGTCCTCTATATTCAACATGAAGGATCTAGGTGCTTCAAATTTCATTTTGGGAATGGAAATTAAAAGAGATCGAAAAAAGAGGAAAATCTGGTTAAATCAGAGAAAATATGTCGAGACAATATTGCAGAGGTTTAATATGTAGGAATGTAAACCGATCAAGGTTCCTATTCATGTTGGTTTAAAGTTATCTGTGGATTAGTGTCCCAAGACACATGAAGAAGAGGAGGACATGTCTCATGTTCCATATGCGAGTGCAGTTGGCAGTTTGATGTATGCAATGGTCTGTACTAGACCGGACATTGCAGATGCAGTGAGAGTTTTGAGCAGGTATATGTCAAAACCAGGGAAGGAGCATTTGACAACAGTAAAAAGGGTTTTTAGGTATTTGTGTGGCACTGCTAGCTATGGATTGTGCTACAAAGGGAGACAGGGATTGGATCGTAGGAGATCTACAAGCGGGTATGTGTTTAACCTGTTTGGAGGAGCAATAAGTTGGATGAGCAAAAGATAGTTTGTAGTGGCACTTTCAACTACAGAATCTGAATACATGGAAGCCACTCATGCAAGTAAGGAAGCAATATGGTTACAAAGATTGTGTTCAGGTATTGGGTTGGTACAAAAAGTTGTAAGGATAGAGTGTGACAGTCATAGTGCAATTTTTCTGGCAAAGAATCCTGCTTATCATTCAAAGACAAAGCACATTGATGTTTAATATCACTTTGTGAGAGACATGATTAAAGAAAACAAAGTATGACTGATGAAGGTGGACACTTTGAAGAATGTTGCAGACTCATTAACAAATCTGTGAGCACTAAGAAGTTCTCTTGGTGTAGAGGATCCATGGGCATTGTTGCCCTGGATTTTTGACTATGTAACCCTGTAACCCCGTGTATGCAAAGAAAACAACAAGTGGGAGAATGTTGGGTATGTGTTATATTCTTTGCACGAGTAATTTTTTCTACCTCGGGAAACGTGACACCTACCTCGGGAAATGTGTCATGTATTTAGGTGGTTTTATTGGCACATGGTTTTTGTCGATGGTTTTCTATTTCCGGTTAAGGAATTAGGGTTTTGGACTAATCCAGGTCATTGGGTTAGGGTTTTGGATGCCGATGGCTCCTATATGTATATTTTATTGTAAACAATGTAACACAATGAATGAATATAATATATGTTGGTTTTCTCGGTTTGGGTTTCCAGGGGAAAAATCTTTGTGTAATGTTTGTATTTTCCATTGTATCTTTTTTTTTCTTTTCTGAATATCTGTTTACAGTAGACAATGTACAAAGTTATAATTTACATGTTTGATGTATGATAATGATGTAATTGTGTGGTTTCTCACTTAATGGAAAATATGAATGCATGTAAATGATGAATTTAATTCCTGAGTAAAATGGAATTTGTTTGTTTACCTTCATTGTTTAAATTTGCTAAATCATGAAGTTAATTCAAGTCAGGATGTTTAGTGTCCTTGAAAATATTGCATCTTAGGAGGAAATTTTGCAAGATATGGACAAAATAGTCATTCAGAAAGGGACATGAGTACCCTAATATCTGTAGATTCTTGGTAAGGGTTTGAAATCATTAAGCCCTATGAAGAGTCCCTTGACTTAGGTGGAAAGCTTACAAGACATGCAAACCTTCACCCAAGTCTCAGATGAAATGCCTTAGCCTGTTTAAACCTAGATTCCCCAAATCTCCTAGAATTCTGGTAGAACCTTAGAAGAGACCATAGGAGGAACAATGAAAGGTTTGAGTCTAGATTCAGATTGTTACCCTGGAGGAAACCAATGTTTTCAGATGGGTGGTTTTGTAGTTCTTGATTCGTTGAAATGATCAGATCTAGACCATTGATCGGATGATACTACCTTCAGAGTGACTTGAGTGAGGGCGTATTTGAAATCTGAAGGTGAAGGCCCTAAGTCAACACAGATCATCAATCTATCAAAGAGTGACTAGGGTGAGTTTTGGACTGTTGGATCCAATAGTGAGGTTGTCAGAAGAGGGGCCCTCGAAGGTCCATAAGGAGATATGAAACATGAGTCCGAAAATAGGAACTCTAAGGATGATGGATCCTTTGGGAGGTGTCTCATGAGATCACTGTTGGACTGTTGGTTTAGACAGTTGGTTGTCATTGATGTCAACCCTTGGAGATTGATCTTGGAGATTGATGTATAACCTTAAATATTTATTTCAACCCTTGGAGAGGTCAAAATATGTTGGACAATTGATTGAAATTTTTATGATTGTTATTGATGATGAGTTTGTTGGGTACATTTGATGTAGTCTACATGTAGCCCCAGAGGTGTGGTTATGGGACCCAAATTTTATTGAGGAATAATGACACAAAGGACAGTGAAATTTTAGGTAAGACTAGCATAGATGGATAATACATGTCATTCCATTTCCGGTGATAGGTGGTATGCCGCGTGGATCCTCACGGTTGATGAGTTATGGCCTTGTGAAGATGGAAGCCCCAAAGAATGGTCAAGAAGCCCCTAGTTGGTTACAAGTCAATGAATGGAAGGGTAAAGTGGTTGTAACAAGATAAAGTTAAGAAAAGTGGTCCCAAAGTGTTCAAGAATCCCTAAAGTTAAGGAAAGTGGTCCCAAAGTTAAGGAAATAGGTTACTTAGAAAAAGTATAAATACACCTCAAGAAGTATCTCATAAGTAAATTATATATACACACAAGTTCATTGAATATATGTACAATTGATCAAATTATTTTTATATTAGGTAAAAAAGGATATCTGAGGCATATTTCATAGAGAATATGAAGTAAATAAGGTTGAAATTCCAAGGAAGGATGAAGTCTTGTGAGGATGTGTCCTAAGGTATGTTATTTACAAATCATTTTACCATTTTTACTATAACGTTTCTTCTCGAATGGTTCAAATAGTGAAACATGGAGGATAGTACAAAGACATATCAAGGTCCCTTATTATAAATTTCATCTTCTGGGGCTTTGTATTTTGGGAGATATACTATGCGGAAGATACGGGTTTTGGCCAGTCCTGGAACTAGTATCAAACATGTGTTCCGGGTAAAACCGTCATAACTTCTTCATAGAAGATCCAAATTCATTGAAACCAAATTCATTTTCTAGGTTACCATCCTTAGTATTTTGGGTGCGATTTTCAGATCCATATATTACATATTCTGTGTGTGGGATTCTCTACAAGGTCTCTCTCTAGAATAAGCTAGAATTCAGAAAGGTCAACAAGTTTTTCTATAAATCATTTTCTGGGATGTTCCAAGCAGTGAAACTTGGAGGAATTGTAGAGAATATACTGAAGAGTATTTGGTACAAGTTTCATACCTTTATTCATTACATGTAAGGATTTATTCTTGTTGAAAGTTAGTTTTTGTGACTAATCCAAAAACTAGTCGCGTGAGACTAAGGTAATGTTTGATGAAGATGTTATTCTCTTGTTGCTAAAGTTGAGGAAGGTCTGAAGGTTAATGATCACATACACCAGGTTTGTTATAGAGTTATAGGTATGTTTATATGCATGTTTTTAGGGTTACATGTTGATGATGTTATGGTGTATGGAATGATTGAGACATATCATGAGTGATATGGTATATGGTTGATGCACATGGTTTGAGGAGCATTTTGGATTTTGGGCACATTGTTTGAGATACATTTTAGTATATGTATGAGTCACGTTTTGGTGATATATATACATTGTTGGTACACATTTGGCACATATTATTGGCATATGGTTGATTCACATTTCATGGTCCATGGTATATGGTGATGGTTGATGTACATGGTTGGTACATGGTATGGTGTTGATGTACATGGTTGATATACATTGTTGGTACATGATATGGTGTTCATATACATATTTGATGTACATGGTTGGTACATGGTTGATGGTACATGTTGTGGTACATGTTGATGCATGGTACAAGTTTGGTACATGGTATGGTACATGCACATATATTGTGATGGTATGTTGGTGATCTTGTTGCATGCTTGGTATAGGCATGTGTTGTTGATGTTGAGCATGTGGTTTGAGATATTGTATTGGTGATATTAGCATGAGTTGCATGCAAATGAGAGTGGATATGGTTTCATGGATGAGATAGTGATAAGTTGGATAGGTTGATGTGACAGTGACAATGATAGTGACGGTGATAGTGACAGTGATAGTGATAGTGGTAGTGATAGTAGTAGAGTCCATGAAAGTTGGTCTACATTTATATTTCAGGGCGGAAGGATGGGACAAAGAAATGGGGTTGTATCCTCCTTCCAGTTGGAATCGTAGAATCATGGATTTGGAGCTTCCTTCAGGTTGGAGCCCAAGAATTAGGTGGTTGTATCCACCTTCTTCTTGGAGCTGAAGAACCCACAGAGTTGTAGCCTCTTTCTGGTTGGAGACAGATAATTTATGGAGTTGTAGCTTCCTTTAGGTTGGAGCCTAAGAATAGGGGGTTGGATCCTCCTTCCAGTTGCAACTGGAGAATTTGGAAGTTGGTGCTTCTTATGAATGAATTCTTGATATATATAAGAAAGCATTCCATGGTTTTCTCCCATTTGGGTTTCCACGTAAATATTGGTGTACTGTGTTCTTGATGTGATTTTGATGTGATGTTTCTTAGGTTTACATGCTTATGATATATATGATTGGATTAATTCATAGATGATACATTGATGATAAACTGTTGAATATTGTTGGTAAAGATAAATAATATATATTGTGGTTAAAAGTGGTATAATTGTTCATTACTCATTCACCCCCCCTCTCAGTAATCCAACAATCACAACCATTGGATCTGGAAAGAATCGCTTCTAGGGGGAGGATTTAAAAACCCTAACAGGAAATATGATGTAACCTTGAAGATCGCAATATCCATCAAATTAGAAAAACGATGATTGTTTGATCCATCAGAGAGTGTGTGGTTGGAGTAAGATGTTCAGATTAGTTCGTGGAACCATAGTGGAGACACTCCGATGGGGAGGAACTTTGATAATGAAGGAGTACCATTGATTGGTGTGTGGGTGAGATTTAATCTCAGTTGTAGATTCCATGGGCCCCATTCATTAGAATGTGGAATGGGCATTCAAGTGAAGAGTAATTGTCGAGTGGGTGGAGACTTTGACATAATCATAACTGTTGGAACCTCAGGTCCGAGGACCATTAGATATCAGAGGATGATCTGTTAGGATATCATCGTTGAAGAGGAGATCAACCTAGATGGTTGGGTATTCTGACATGAATGATTTCGAACACCCACAGATAGTTTATCTGAGGGAGAGAAGTAAATATGAACATCCGATTGGGGGCATTTAGGTACCTGGTCACCTTAGTAACCTCTATGGAGAAACATATTTGATAATTAATAATATTTAATATATTTTCAGTTGTGGTAAGATAAATCCTCGCTCAAATAACTGATGAATCTGATAGCATGTCATGAGAAAAGATAACGAAATCCAACATCCTACTAGCCTAAGTGATGATTAGGGTTTTAGGTGTATTACAAACACTCTAGTAGAGAGTGTTGCATGGAGGGATTTCTAGCAAGAGGATAAGATTCCACAATTGATCATTGTGTGGGTCTATTCTAAATTAATTCTAGGGTCCATTGGATAGCAAAGCAAGTCAATCTTCTATAGTTGGTTGAAGCATCCAAGAGTTGTGAAAGGAAGTGCAGGGATGTTGATGCAGGAGCATCTCAAGCGAGCCAACGCAGGGATAAAAGATAGCTGGAAAAGCGTCCAGTGCAAATTTTGAAAATGTCTTGAAACATTAATGAAGTCATCAAGTGGAGGCACACTTGTAAAATGTAAACGAACCTTGAGCTATCCGCTCTCGTCCTTAGTAGGTAGAAGGCATTTATGATAGTTAATGAAAGTAGATAGAATTTAATGCATAGATTAGATAGTTTAGAATGAAAGAGGGAAATAGGATATAGACACCCTCATTGTGTATCGTAAAAAAGAGAGAAGAAAGAGAGGATGTCAATTGAGAGCATAGAGAATAGAAGAGAAGAAGCAAAGAGCTGTGTAGAAGAATTCCATGTGTAGAAGTTATGGATTAATACAAGAAGGCTTTGATTCAGACTCATAGTGTTCAAATATTCTCTGTGTATGCATTTTTGAAGGTTATGCTCATGAATGTTTTACTCTTTCTGTCATGCAATTTATTTTATGCTACGTATGAATGATTTCTTGTTGAATGTTTGAAATCTGAGAGGAAAGGGTAAAGGAATGAGTTTCAATTTTTTCTCCATCTGAGCAAGAGTTCCTGCAAGGAGTGCAGTTGAATTGTCCGCAAGGAGTGTGTTGACAAAGGATTCAGAGGTTTGTCTCTGAAAGATCAGACAAGATAGCCTTTGTTCTCATTTCCTCAGAAGTGCAGTTAGGCACAAGATCCATGCAAGGTGTGCATAGGATGAGTAGAGTTTCAGGTTTTGTAACCTGAATGAAGTATTGAGAGACTGTTGTTGCAGTTAGTGTGCAGAGCCGACGGATTCCAATTCCTTGGAGTAATTAAGGAATTTGCCGCAAGGAGTGCATGCAGGAGTCTTCTTCAAGACTCGGAGTTAGAGAAAAATCAGGAAGGATAAAGCCTTCAAATCCGTCGAAGGAAGCACATGAAGCTTGTGCATTGGAACAGTGAGGAGGCGTCACATGTTTGTGTCGCAGATAGTTAAGTACCATGGGAAGACCACTTGGTAAAAAGTTGTAGAAGTCCTTGTGAAGGGAAGAGACGGATGGTCGAAATTCTCTATGGAGAATTCGCGAAGTCCCATGAGCCATCAAATATCATGGAGGAGTAGGGGAGTTATGATGAGTATTCCCAAAGATTCAAGCTCAGGAGGAGTAGAGCTGTAGATTCAAGCCAACACGAGCCGTTGGATTTAACCATGGATTTCTATTTCGGCGTTTCACGAGTGGAAGTCCCAAATTATTTGCATCAGGACTCGTGGAATCATGAAGCGCGAAGTCCCGAGGATGAGAGGATTGTATGGGCCACAGAATCAACAGGGTGGATAGGTGGCGCACTAACGACAAGGGAGTCAATTCTGTTGACCATTTCAGGATTTCGTGGGGTGAAGTCCCGAAATATTTACATTAGGATTCGCGAAATCATGAAGTCCGAAGTCCCAATGGAATGAAGGGTTGTTGAAAGGTCAACCTTGCGAGCGCATCGAAGTTTCGGTAAATCAGGTTTCGGGAGTCGAGGGAATGAGTTGCTTGACATTGCAACCCCTAAAATCGCGATAAGGAGAAATCTGAAATAGAGAGAGAAAAGGTCAAGTGTTGACTATTTTTAGGTTTCATAGATTGAGAGACAAGGCGCTTGACCACCGGATTCGCAAAAGTGTGAAGTCCGGTCTCCCGAAGTATAAAGGGGGGAATTTCTTGAAGGTATTTGTGGGTGCAGATTTCTCGAAAGGGAAATAGGAGAGCCATTTCTAGGAGCTCTTTGGGATAGTGGAAGAGGAAAGATCTTGTGTGCGTGGACTTCTAACCTGCAGGTTGGGAGGGTTGTGTCAGGTTTGGTATCAGAGCACAGAAAGGCTTCTTTGCTTTCTGTAGCAGGGAAAAGGAGAATTCACCATGCCACCAAGAAGAATGGATAGGCAAACACCCGATCTGCCAAAGGAGAGGAAAATGCCGAGAAGAAGGGGTAGGCAGATGCCTAATCCAGCCATAGAAAGAGAAATGCATGACTTACGCACCAGACATGAAGACATGGAGACAGCACAGAGGCGTATAGTCAGTGTTAGGGATCTTAGTGATTCCGAAAGTGAAATTGAGGCTGAACATGAAGGAGAAGAAGTTGCAGCCGAAGATGCAGCAAACGAACATTTAATTAGGGCTATTGCAAGAATGGGTGCAAGAGTGAAAATGGACATTCCAGTTTATGAGGGAAATCTGGATGCAGAGGAGCTTCTAGACTGGATTAAAGCTCTGGACACATACTTTGACTATGAAGATGTCGAAGAGGACAAGAAGGTCAAACATGGTGTCACGGGATTAAAGGGTCATGCAACATTGTGGTGGGATGAGCTACAAGATGACAGACGTTGCAAAGGCAAGCAGAAGATCAAGAGTTGGGATAGGATGATCGCGAATATGAAGGCAAAATTAAAGTAAAGGAATGACAGTAAAGGAATATACTGAAGAATTCTACAGGCTGAACATCAGGGCAGGTCATCGAGAAAGCGATGATGAAAAATTTTCCAGGTACATGAATGGCCTGAGATGTGAAATTCAAGATGAGATGAGCATGATGACCATCCGAATGGTGGAAGATGCTTATCAAATGGCTCTAAAATCATAAGAGAAGCTGAGCCGAAAGCAGGGTCAAAGAGGCCAAGGCAGAAGTCATCCCAAAGGCAAATCAGTTGCCCAGGATAAAAATCAGAAACCCAAGGAGGACTGGAAGAAACCTCAGACTCAAACTGAGAGAGGTGGAAGCTCACAACGAGGGCAATATGCTGAACAAAGAGGGAAGCATACCAAACAGAGAGGAGATTATGCTGATACTAATATTTTTCCTCGTATCAGAGGTAGAAGAAGGGGAAGAGGTGGAGTAATAACATGCTTCACATGTGGAAAGAATGGGCACAAGTCTTATGAGTGTCCAGACAAAAAGAAAGAAGGAGGTGAGACTCACATCATCGAAGTGTAGAGGCGAAATATTGAGGCAGAGGATGTTGAAGGTGGAAGATCGTTGATGATGCGAAAAGCTCTTTTGACACCAGAGAAGGAGGTGGAGAGTTCAGTCCAAAGAAACAGACTTTTCCAGACCGCTTGAAAAACCAAGGATAGGGTATGCAAGGTCATTATAGACAGTGGTAGCATAGACAATCTCGTTTCAATAGAGATGGTAGAAAAGCTAGAGCTGGAGACGATTGATCATCCAAGCCCATACAGAGTTTCGTGGCTACAAAAATGACATCAGGTAACTGTCACTAAACAGTGTTTAGTTGAATTTAAGATAGGAGGATATAATGATAAGATACTTTGTGATGTCATTCCTATGGATGTTTGTCATCTATTGTTGGGTAGACTGTAGCAATATGATAGGAATGTGATTCATGATGGGAGAATGAACACATACACCCTAGAGAAGAATGGGAGAACTCACATGTTGCTTCCAATCAAGGATAAGGAGGTGAAACCTGAAGTAAGCAACACCGTACTTCTCATGAGTGGGAAGGAACTTCTTACAGAGGTCAAGAAGAAGGAGGAACCGCAATTCGTTGTGGTCAGTAAACTGAAGATTGTTTTGACCAGCACAAGGGTAGATGATTTACCAAAAGAGGTTCAGGAACTACTGGAAGAGTTTGTTGACATAGTAGTGGATGAACTACCTCATTTGTTGCCACCGATCAGAAATGTGATTCATCACATTGATCTCATACCAGGAGCCAGTTTTCCAAACAAATTTGTGTACAGATTGACGCCACAAGAGAATGAAGAGATCAAAAGACAAGTCCAAGATCTGTTGGACAAAGGTTTGGTCAGGGAAATCTTGAGTCTGTGTGTTGTTCCAACAGTACTCAGTCTAAAGAAAGGCGGAGGCTAGAGGATGTGTACTGACTCAAGGGCGATTAACAAGATAACCATCAGGTACAGATTTTCATTGCCAAGGATGGATGATCTGATGGATTTCTTGAGTGAAGCAAAGTATTTTTAGAAGATTGATTTGAAAAGCGGTTATCATCAAATCCGCATGAGAGAAGGTGACGAATGGAAGACAACATTCAAAACCAACGAAGGGTTGTATGAATGGCTTGTTATGCCATTTGGGTTAACAAACGTGTCGAGTACTTTCATGAGGTTGATGAACGAAGTCCTAAGGGAATTCATCGGAAAATTTTTCATTGTGTATCTGGATGACATACTGATTTTCAGTAAAACAGTGGCAGAGCATATGAAACATTTGGCTACAGTGATGAGGAAGTTACAGTAGGAGAAGCTGCTGATAAACATGAAGAAATCCTCATTCATGAAGACAGAACTCATTTATTTGGGTTTTGTTATTTCTGCAGATAAGTTGAGGATGGATCCAGATAAAGTGGAAGTGATCAAGAATTGGCCATCACCGAAGAGTATATTTGAGGTGAGAAGTTTTCACGGATTGGATAGTTTCTACCAAAAATTCATTAGCAATTTCAGTGGAATTAGTGCACAGATGATGGACACAGTGAAGAAGAGACACAAATCTTTTCACTGGACAGAAGAAGCTGAGAAGAGTTTTAATTTGTTGAAAAGGAAGATCGCGGAACAACCAATTTTGGTGTTGCCTGATTTCCAAAAGACATTTCAAGTGAAATTCGATGCAAGTGGATTTGCAATAGGGGAAGTCTTGAGTCAAGAAGATAGGCCAATAGCATACTTCAACGAGAAGCTGAATGAAGACAAGATAAAATACTCCACGTATGATAAGGAGTTTTATGCTATTATTCAGGCATTGAAGAAATGGAGACACTACTTGATTCCCAAGGAGTTTGTCTTATACAATGACAATCATGCACTGCAGTTTGTGACTCAACAGGAAAGGTTGAATCAAAGACATGTTAAATGGGTTGAATACATGCAAAATTTCACTTTTGTGATTAAACATATTTCTGGTACTGCTAACAAAGGTGTTGATGCTTTGAGAAGGAAGTGTTTTCTATTGCAGGAGTTCAAAGTCAAAACGTTGGGTTTTGATGATCTCAGGAACATGTACAAGGATGATCCAGATTTTAAGGACGTGTACGAAGCAGCTGAGAATCCAATTCTCAGAGATAGAAGCCAATGGGAAGAATACATGATCCGGGAAGGATTATTGTTTAAAGGTAATCAGCTTTGTATTCCAAAATGCTCCATGAGGGAGAATTTGTTGAAGGAGAAACACAGTGGAGGATTGGTCGGACAATTCGGTCATGACAAGACGTTCACGTAGTTGAATGAGTCATATTTTTGGCCAAGAATGTGAGAAGACGTCAAGAGATTTGTGGACAGATGCAGAATTTGCCAGCATTCAAAAAGCAAGAGACAGAATGCAGGGTTTTATCAACCATTGCCCATACCTAAGAAGCCGTGGGATGCAGTCAGCATGGATTTCATATTGGGGTTGCCAAGAACACAAAGATGGTTTGACTCAATCTTTGTGGTGGTGGATAGATTTTCCAAGATGGCACACTTCATTCCATGTCAGAAGACCAGTGACGCAACTCACATTGTGAGTCTGTTTTTCAAAGAAGTCATTTGAATTCACGGCTTACCAAGGAGCATAGTTTCGGATCGAGACACTAAGTTCGTAGGACACTTTTGGAGGACCTTATGGAAGAAGTTGGGAACTAACTTATCATTTAGTTTGGCTTATCATCCTCAGACGGATGGACAGACATAAGTGGTAAACAGAAGTCTGGGAGACTTGCTAAGAAGCCTGGTGACAGAACACCACAGCCAGTGGGACAACATATTACCACAGACGGAGTTTGCTTATAACGACTTAGTTAACAGAAGCACGGGGCAAAGTCCATTTAATATTGTCTATGGCATGCAGCCGAGAGGAATTTCTGAGCTGAGAGATTCCGAACAGATTGCAACTAGGAGCGTTAGTGCAGAACATTTCGCAAAGGCAATGAAGGAACTTCACAGCCAGGTGAAGGACCGATTACAGAGTTCGAGCCAGGAATATAAACGCAGAGAAGATCAACACAGGAGACAACTTCAATTTGAGGTTGGTGATTTGATTCTGGCACATTTGAGAAAGGAAAGGTTCCCGAGAGGAACATATAATAAACTGAAGATGAATAAAATCAAACCATGTAAGGTCTTGAAGAAATTTGGGGTGAATGCTTACGAGGTTGAATTACCCGATGGGATCGAAATTTCTCCAATATTCAATATCTCAGATTTGTACCCATATAAAGCTGAGGAAACAGGGACAGGAAATGAACAGCCAGAGGTCCAGTGGACAAAACAGATGCCAGTTGCAGAAAAGTCGCAGATGGAGCGCATACTGGACAAAAGGGTCAGCACAAAGACCAGGCGAAAGCAATACTTTGAATATTTGATCAAGTGGAAGGGCCATCCAGTTGAAGATGCCAGCTGGGAGAACAAAGTAGAGATCCATAGGTGTGGACGGATCGTGCACGAGCTCATGGACAGGAGCCCATGAAAATTTTCAAGCAAGGGAGTATGATGCAGGAGCATCTCAAGCGAGCCATTGTGGGGATAAAAAACAGCTGGAAAAGCGCCCAATGAAAATTTTGAAAATGTCTTGAAACATTAATGAATTCATCAAGTGGAGGCACACTTGTAAAATGTAAATGGACCTTGAGCTATCCGCTCTCGTCCTTAGTAGGTAGAAGGCAATTATGATAGTTAATGCAAGTAGATAGAATTTAATGCGTAGATTAGACAGTTTAGGATGAAAGAGGGAAACGGGATATAGACACCCTCATTGTGTATTGTAAAAAAGAGAGAAGAAAGAGAGGATGTCAATTGAGAGCATAGAGCATAGAAGAGAAGAAGCAGAGAGTTGTGTAGAAGAATTCCATGTATAGAAGTCCTGGATTAATACAAGAAGGCTTTGATTTAGACTCATGGTGTTCAAATATTCTTTGTGTATGGATTTTTGAAGGTTATGCTCATGAATGTTTTACTCTTTCTGTCATGCAATTTCTTTTATGCTACGTATGAATTATTTCTTGTTGAATGTTTGAAATTTGAGAGGAAAGGGTAAAGGAATGAGTTTCAATTGTTTCTCCATTTGAGCAAGAGTTTCTACAAGGAGTGCAATTGAATTGTCTGCAAGGAGTGCGTTGATAAAGGGTTCAGAGGTTTGTCTCTGAAAGCTCAGACAATATAGCTTTTGTTCTCATTTCCTCAGAAGTGCAGTTAGGCACAGGAGCCATGCAAGGTGTGCACAGGCCGAGTAGAGTTTCAAGTTTTGTAACCTAAATGAAGTATTGAGAGACTGCTACTGCTGTGAGTGCACAGAGTCGACGAATTCCAATTCCTTGGAGTAATTAAGGAATTTGTTACAAGGAGTGCCTGCAGGAGTCTTCTTCAAGACTCAGAGTTAGAGAAAGCTCAGGAAGGATAAAGCCTTCAAAGCTGTTGAAGGAAGCAAAGGAATCTTGTGCATTGGAATAGTGAGGAGGCATCGCATGTTTGTGTCGCAGATAGTTAAGTACCGTGGGAAGACCACTTGGTAAAAAGTTGCAGAATTCCTTGTGAAGGGAAGAGATGGACGGTCGAAATTTTCTTTGGAGAATTCGTGAAGTCCCGTGAGCCGTCAGATCTCATGGAGGAGCAGGGGAGTTACGGCAAGTATTCCCAAAGATTCAAGCTCAGGAGGAGTAGAGCTGTAGATTCAAGCCAACAGGAGCCGTTGGATTTAACCGTGGATTTCTATTTCAGGGTTTTGCAAGTGGAAGTCCCAAAATATTTGCATCAGGACTCGCGAAATAACGAAGCGCGAAGTCCCGAGGACAAGAGGATTGTATGGGCCACAGAATCAGCAGGGTGGACAGGTAGCGCACTATTGACAAGGGAGTCAATTCCATTGACCATTTCGAGATTTCATGGGGTGAAGTCCCGAAATCTTTGCATCAAGATTCGCGAAATCACGAAGTCCGAAGTCCTGATGGAATGAAGGGTTGTTGAAAGGTCAACCTTGCGAGTGCATCAAAGTTTCGGTAAATCGGGTTTCGGGAGTCGAGGGGATGAGTTGCTTGACATTGCAACCCCTGAAATCGTGATAAGGAGAAATCCAAAATAGAGAGAGAAAAGGTCAAGTGTTGACTGTTTTCGGGTTTCAGAGATTGAGAGACAAGGCGCTTGACCACCAGATTTGCGAAAGTGCGAAGTCTGATCTCCCGAAGTATAGAGGGGGGAATTTCTTGAAGGTATTTGTGGGTGCAGATTTCCTAAAAGGGAAATAGGAGAGCCATTTTCGGGAGCTCTCTGGGCCAGTGGAAGAGGAAAGATCCTGTGTGCGTGGACTTCTGACCTGCGGGTTGGGAGGGTTGCGTCAGATGCAGAGCATGTGATGTAGGGATGAAAAATGTCTAAGGAAGAGCATATGAATATTAGTATTCAACTTCTATAGAGTCTGAATGAGTTGTAAAGGAAAATCAATAGAGGTCTTCACATAAGGTATGGATACAAGGGACGCGAAATTTCATAAACATGAATAGGGAGTAAGGAGAAATCCATAGCCTTGAAGATAGAAATATAGTGAAGGCTAAAATCTTGCTGCAATAAAAGGAAAAAGGATGTCGTGAGATGAGGTGTGATGCATGAGTGGATGATTCATCTCTATGTGGAAGCATGGAAATACATGAAGAAGAAATTGTTAGATATTATCTAGCAATTTTTGTCTAAAGTATCCAAGGAAAGAAAGTTGCCTTTGTTATCAAACTGTGCAAAAATAAACAAAGTATAGGTGAGAATCAAGTAGTGTAGAATTTAAATTTGAACTGAGTGTCCAAGTAGTGCTTCAGAATTAATCACTCAATGAAGTGAAGAGAGGTGTTTAAAATTGAACAAAGCCATGGATGACAAAGAGTATTAGAAAGATGACATAAAATAAATATTTCATAATGTTGAAATGTCAGTAAATGATAATGATATTTCAAGGCTGATTTTATCAAGGAAATGGGGAGTGGTTAATTAAATTGCAATGCTAAGTTCAATTGGAGTAGTGCATGTTACCACACTATGAATATTGAGAATTTTATCCAAAATGTTGGGATAGGATTCTCTGAATAAAGGAAGTAGTTGTGATATGGAAACACTAGTGGATCTAGTGGTTGGAGATGCAGGATGGTTAAGTGAGGCTTGGATGGAAGGTTTAGAATAAGGGTCGGTGGTGCACAACTGAACATAATGAAAATGCAAAGGGAAATGAGGTTCTAAGGGAATTCAAGGATAGTCATCTACAACAACAAAGCTAACTAAATAAATAAAGTTAAAATATATATGCATTAGAGTTCATGATAGAATTGATGCATGATGCATACAATAAAGATAGAATGCATGTGCATAAAATAGACATGAAATATAAAATGTTTGGTGCATAGTAATGTGTGTTTGTGCATGTGGACATGCTTGAACATGATGGTGGCATGAGTATAGACTAAGAGTAGTCTTATGATATATATATATATATATATATATATATATATAACTGATGCTATGATATTTGAATAAAACTAATGATGGATTGTATATCTAGAAAAAATTGATTATATCATGATGATACTATTGTTTATGGTATCCATCCATATGAAGACAAACGAGGATGGTGGAAATGATGATCAAGAGGTTGGTGAAGGGATCATGTGAGCTTCTACAAAGTATCAATTGATCATATAGCATCAAGTAAGTTGATAACAACCATGAAGGTATGAATCTGGGATTGTTATGATGTATAAATCCTGAAGGGAATTGAGGTAAGAGTTCCTTCAATCGAATCTCAATATTTGAATTGATGTAAAGACATGAAGCCTTGATTATGCAAATATTATATGTTGCTTGAATGCATTTATGGGAAATTAATTGCATATTGTGATATGTTGGTTATGAGATCATAACCAAGTTAAGTTAGGAGACATTACTCCTATTGTAGCAATGAATTCCAATAGTGATGGCCATGCATAAGGCCATGATGAGATTGGATATGGAAAGTCCATAGTGCCATACAAGTGCATAATGGTATTCCTCGGTATAACCGATGTTTGGACTACAACCTCCTTGCCGACATAGGAGAGCACTAAGAGGATGGTATTCCTAGTGTTGTGTATGGGTCGAAGAGGAAGGTATCCAAATTATTGTACAAGTGAATGGGGAAGAGTTTGAATAATGTGTTGAGATGTTGGCTATATTTTCCAACTCACATGGTGGAATACAAGGCATGGATGTATGGTATTCTGGAGTCAATGCAAAGATGCATTAGGTAAATGTCGCCATGGGCATTAGCACATTGGGTTTAATTATTGGTAATGTTTGAATGCATTATGAAAAGTTTGGATGATGGTAATGCATATGTGAGGAATGGTATTTTCATTCCATTTAATATGAATACAAGTTGGAAGTGATGGAATTTATAGATTAATATAATTATGAAAATCACTTCATGGACTAAATGTATATGTTGCAGTGAATGATAGTTTCATTCTAGATAAAATTATTACTGGTTGAATTCCATTTTTAAAGTGAATAATGTTTGGAAATGATTGAATTGCTTGTAAATTACAATTCCAAGATCATTTTATGAATTCCTAAAAATTGTTATGATATGCTAACAATTTGTTTGGCTGAATTAAAATGAGAAAAATTGTAGGAAAAATGGTCTTGGATATGGAAGTGGTGTAAGCCCATAAGGAATACAGATGCTTGTTGTTGCAAGAGACAAACATCTTGAGAAGAAATCTTGTGCTTGGGAAACTTAGTTTCCTATATGTAAAACAGATTTGGAAATTAATATGTAAAATTGCTATGATGATATCTCGTGATGACTGTATGTGTCTGATACAAATCATATGTTGGCTATTAAAGCTTGGAATGATTGGAAAAGAGGATATTGTTACGACACGGGAACCCTATTATTTCCACAGGTTACAAATTCCAGTGAAAAATTGGTAGTGAGTTGACGCTCCCCTTGCACAAGAACACCTTGGAAAATGATGGATCACCCGAGGGACTATGTAGCAGTGAAGGGTATGCCTGATCCTGGAGGGTGAGGATGGAAAGGGGGAGGGAACTCAATAATTCTTATGACATGGTGGACAAAATCATGAGGGTGTGTCAGAAAAGAACAATGAGCTAAATTCTTTCTGTGGTTGCTCGTGAAATAGAGAAACAACCATATGAATAAGTGATTGTAATCACAATGTAAATTATGTTGAATGATGGGTTAATTGTTGTTTAGTGCGTTTTAATTTTTCCCTTATTCACTATTTCTTGTTGTGATTGAATTGTGTTTTTGCATCTTTTGTTTTATGTGAGTGTTGATGCTTGAATCCGTTAGGTCTGAAACAACAACTTCACAAGGATACAAATCACCCTGCATTTTTATAGAGGTGGTAGTCCTTTTTAACTTAATATTTTCTCAGGACTTTATACTTTTCAGAATATAGGACTTAACAGAAGTCCGTCATGGTTATCAAATAAATATAAAGATTGCAAGAAAAAATAACAAGAAATAAAATGTTTTTTTTCTTTTTTCTTTTTTCTTTTTTAAAGAGAGTTCCTGAGAAATGACCAGGAACAACACACTTCATACATTTGAAACAGATAGACAATATTTCCTCACATCCATCATAGTTAAACTAAAGGTTTCTGATACATAAAATAAAAGGAATATGGTCCACATGCATAAGAGAGCTTTAACAGAGTGGACACATGGATTTTTTTAATTTTTAATCCAGTTTAGATTGGAGATTAGAATCTCCTTATTTTGGACTGTTTGATCTCTATCCTGTGGATATCAGAATCATTCGGGAGTCCCTTTAAATATTCAGTTTTTTATTTTGAAACGACAACGATTGGAATCTTGGAGGATGGACTAAGATTTTAATTGGAAGGAAAGATATGAAAAGGCAGTTTTCTTGATGGCTTTCGTCTCGACAATAAATTGTTTAATATGATTACTCTATTAGTCATGTTACTTTTCATATTTTTCGAAGCTTAAAACATATATTGATTGAATTAGCTTTGGTATGTTCATATATATATATATATATGATGTAGTGTCCCCAAGGCCGAGCCCCGTTGCAAACCATGTTCTGAAAGAAATTGTAATTATGTTTTATAGGCTGGTGAGCCAAGTTTTTATAAGCTGGTGGCTTATGTAATTGTTAGGCCAGAGAGCCTAAGGGTTGGAGGCCAAGGGCCTGATTTTGTACTTGTATGTATGCAGAACATTTAATAAAAGTGTAAACATTGCCAGGTGCAGACCGACCATGATGAATGAGTGAAGGGGGATTGAGCATCCACAGAGTGGGCAAGGAATTAGGGGTTGGAAGGTGGGAAAAGGGGCTAAGTGTTGAGCGTAGGGGCTAAGCCTAGGGGGCTTAAGCCTGGGAATAATATTTTTATATTATCCCAAAAGACATGTGCATTTTATGTTTTATCCTAAGTTTCTGGCAAGGGGAGAACATGCAAGGGTGACGCGTGCTGGTGGAATGCATGCAGTTTCATGGGTGACAAGTGTCAACCCTAACGCATGCAAATAAAACAGCCAGGGTGAGCCGTGA
The DNA here is from genome assembly GCA_009831015.1 of Picea engelmannii. Lineage (NCBI taxonomy): Eukaryota > Viridiplantae > Streptophyta > Pinopsida > Pinales > Pinaceae > Picea > Picea engelmannii. Next base: position 351,825 of record ML776597.1, on the reverse strand, counting down.
GAAGGGTTCCTCCTCCATTTCCACCCGATTACCTGAGCGTGTAGGGGGCACTGAACAGTACGACCAACCCAACCTCTGCAAGAATACCTCGTGCGTTCCGGAGAGCCAAGAAAAGAAAAAGCCTGTGTTTGTCTCTGCAAATCCGTGTACACCCTCTGTTCTGAGATCCGAGAAGACTGTGTTCATTTTCTGAAAAGCCCAGTTCATCCTCCCCGTTTTGCACCAGAGAGTCTGTGTAATTCCCTGCAGAAATTGCTTGTCACGCAATTTCGAAAATCAACACCGTGAGACCTTGCCGCCATTGCTGAGCTTGTTTGAGAAGTCTGAGTCTGTATTCCCGGTTGACTGTAGTGGTCATGCAGAGATGGACTGCACGTGATTTGCTATCCAGTGCAAGTGGTAATTGAGCCTGTGTATGCCCTCTCTCTAGGAGAGGGAGGTGGTTGTGGTTAGAAGAGGCAGGTTGTCAGGCCTGCGAGCAACTCCTTCCAGGTGAGAGAGTTTGTTGGGAAGTGGTTCCCCCCAGAGAGTGTCCAGCACCAGCTTCAGGCTCTAAGACTTCCTGATCCGGCATGTTACCGAGACCCAGAGAGGGAGGTTATCACTGATGGACTGTGCTTGTGAAGGTGTATACTCCCGGGCGGAACAAGCATGTGGGGAATGAGAGTCTGGTAGTAGTGGGCGTAAGATGGAATCCTGGGAATAACCCTTCCAGATTGTATGTGTTTTTTTCCCTGTAACCTCAGCCTAGCCTAGGATTCCTTGTCTTGGGGTGGAGCTTAGTCCCAGCTTAGGGGTGACCCACTACTGAGCTGATGAGCAGTGTGGTCTAAGGCAGGGAGGTTCATGGAAGGCCTGCACTTGGTTGGTGGAACCTACCACTGTTAAAAGATAAGTATCTGATTATGCCTTAATCATGTTTTGCAGGACTGTGTTGCTTATGTTATCATGATTTCCGCTGTGTATATGAATTAGTATGAAATGCTATTGATTGTTAGTTATGGCAGTAACTCATATGAATACTCTGTGTAGAATGTGTTTATTTGTTTAAATGCATGGGATTTATAATACCTGTATGAGTTATGTGCAAAGTGGTGTTATAGTCCTATTTTAATAGCATTTAAACCTTGGTAGCCAGAAAAGGTGTGCTACAGCTTGGTATCAGAGCCAAGGTTTCGACACTGAGCCTAGATGGGCCAGTGGAGCGGTCTTTGGACCGAGGATGCGAGGGGAAATTGGGTCTGGAAGGCCAATTTCAGAGCCTGGTGTGCTCCAAAGTGTCAAGAAGTTACTTGACGAGTTTTTAAGCTCAGGAGGTATAGCGGCGTTATGAAACCGCAGCCAGTGTGGCATAAGTCCACAGGGAGAGAGGACTCCACACCAGAAGTGTAGGAGCTTTAGCATCTGTTCGGGAGGGAAGGTGAACCCTCGTGACCATTAGATCTGGAAAGTGTGCACGGGGTTTAAATCCCTTTGGAAATTACACAGGAGTGTGGAAATCGCGATGCGCAAAATCCCGAAATAGATCTAGACCGTCCGAATGACGGAGGCCACGTGTCGTGAGATTTCCCATTTCGGGAAATCGAGAATTGTGATATCGGGAGTCCTGGTAACAAGGGATCAGGGATTTCCATGGTGGAAACCCCAGAGCAGTCGTGGATCGTCCGATTTGAGAAGGCCACGTGTCGAGAGATTCCCTATTTCAGGAAATCAGGGATCGGGGATTTGGGAGTTCCGTTGACAAGAACTCGAACTCTCGCCTTGATAAATCTCGACCCATAATGTCGAGACGTTAGCATGTGGATAAGTCCCGATGAACGGATGAGATTCCTTCAGGGAATCTCCGGGTCTGTAACGACCGTCCAATGTGAGGAAGAGATGCATGAACTTCCGATGCCCGAAACCCCGAAATGCCGCAAGGAATTGCGCCGTAGATCTGAGAAAAATATGACCATTGGATTTTTCTAGGAATGGACGTGGACACATGGAGATGTACCACGTGCCAGTGGGTCGAGAAGAGAAGTGAGAGAGGTGGGACCCGATGACGTCGTTAAAAAGTGACATGGGCCCTCATTAACATGCCACGTGCCACTGTAGTTATGGGTAACCACTGTGCCATGTGGGCCTGGAGGGTAGAGTAAGTCGGAATTTCGGAAGTCGGGGGTTGGAAAGGAAAGCAAGTTTGAAATCCTCGTGGGCCGAAACCCCGAAACCTGAAGTCTCGAAATCCTGAAGTGTCGAAAATGAAAGTTTCAAAAACATGAACATTGCAGAACCGAACGAGAGCTCAGAAAACTTATTTGAATCAAAATGTCTTTCATTCTTGTTCATATTGGCTTATAAATGTTATGGATTGTTCCAAAGGAGTAATGGCCTGAAAAACTTCGAATTTAATTTCACAGTGCGTGTGCAGAGTTCAGCGAAGGTCAAGACTCCAGTTAACCAATGCCGAGTATGGAGTGGGAAAAAGGGCAGATTACCCCCGAAACAGAAGACGAACAGGAAGGAAAGGAAGTCAACCTGGGAATCGAAGGATTGAACTCCAATGGGCATGGAAAAGAGAAGGATAAGGAAGGAAACATAATGAAAATCATTGAAGGATTGCAAAGAGAGGCCAAGGCTCGTCGAGCTGATAGTCAAAAGCTCATGAAAGTCAGGGATTGGCAAGGTGAATTAAACTTAAAATTTTTTAAGAGCCTAGAAAGAATAGAGAAGAAACTCGAGAAGGGAAGAGACTCAAGTATGATGGAGAGTCGCAGAACCCATGGGAGAAGAAGTAGTTCGATGAGTGGTAGTCGACATCTTAGTCACTCCCAAAGACATTCTGACAGGAAGACACACAGTTGTTCAAGCCTATCCCCTACCAGAAAACATCAAAAATCTGGAAAGGAGGAATTGAAAGGGGAGATGAACAAGATTAAGCCTCCGACATTCGATGGAGAACATAAGAAGGAGGAAGATGCCGAGACCTGGTTTCTTGGCATGAAGAAATACTTCCAACTGCAGAATTATTCTGCCCATGCAGAAGGAAGAATTGTAATGTACCAACTGAAAGGAAAAGCATCCATGTGTTGGGATCAATTTGTGTAGGTGCAGCACATCCGAGAGAAAGAGGTCACTTGGAAGGAATTTAAGAGGTATTTCAAGAAGAAATACCTGACTAAAAGATACTATGATAGAAAGATGAAGGAGTTATTCGAACTCAAGCTAGGCAGCATGACTATTGATGAGTATGAACGAAGTTTCCTAGAACTAATGAAGTATGTTCCATTCATCAAATATGAGGCTGTCAAGATTCAGAGATATCTGAGTGGACTGCCACCTTCCATGAGTGACAAGATTCAATATGATGATCCTAAGACCATGGAAGAAACAATAAGAAAGGCGAAATGCTTGTAT
>ML776597.1:316416-341605 GCA_009831015.1 Picea engelmannii | reverse complement strand
GGAATCCCCTCTCTCCCACTAATTTAATTGTTGTTACAAACTTTAACCTACATCCATTAGGGTTTCATACCCCTAGCTACTAACACTCTCTTAACTCCTAAACTAACCCTAGACTAGCTCTCTAACTTCACTCACCTAGTCTACTGAATAGGGCACACATTTTGGGCTACTTGTTGGCAATTTTCCATGGTTTATTTTTATGTTGCATGCCATTGAATGATACAGCCATAATGCTGAAATTTTCTGCAGAAAATACATGTTATAACAACTTTCTTTATTCATCCTTAAAGTGCCATTTTTCAGTCATACTTGATTGCCATACTCATTGATAATATTGTTGATTGATCTTATGATTTACATACTGATTTGAATGTCTTACTTGCTGATATAAATGGTCATCTATTTCTGCAAATTAGGGATAGAAAGAATAAATTTTTGATCCATACTAACATATATCATTTCAAGTTGGATTTTCTTGTGTCTCGGGCAGGTACAATCATCCGAAGAAGTAATATACCTTTGGGTAAACAATCACTTGACTTACAAGGAATATCTTCCCAATTTGCATTCCACTTAGACTTGAACTCTTGGGTCTTGACTTCCATTTCTCTCCATCTCCATATCCATCCGCCTAGGGTCACCGAGATTGCCTCCCTAAAGTGACCTAGTCACCCTTGAAGTGTGGGACCTACATCGAGGTGACATTTGGTGTAGGATTAACAAGTTGCATCACTTGCTTTGTGGTTGGGTCAAGATTTTCCCAACCTACAACTTGTGCTATAACAAAGCCTATCTAAACCATTTTGTTACAAGTCATAGAAAAGTGTCTATGTTGTTTTGTACAAGTCATATCAAATCAAAGGTGGGTAAATATTGGATCTGAGCTAAACCTAGGTCCAATATGAGTTGTAAGTCAAAGATATTTAAAGTTGTTCTTGAAAGAATTGCAAGCAGTTCAAGAATAGAGATTGAAAAATTCAATGGCTAGAATTTTGAGCTTTGGAATCTTGAAATTGAATATCTCCTTATAGATCAAGAGGAGTAGTGAGAAGAGGTATGCCCATGAACCATTCCAATGGGTATGTCGAGGGAAGAATGGGAGAAAATCAAAAGAAGGGAAATGAGTATAATTCGAATCTATCTTGTAGATTCGGTGCTACTTAATGTCTCATGTGAATAATCGACCAAGAATCTATGGGACAAGTTAGGAAGCTTGTATCGGTCGAAATCCCTAGTAAACAAGTTGTTCCTTAGAAATAAATTGTATCTTTTGAGGATGAGTGATGGGAGCTCAGTAACAGAGCACCTAAATGCATTCAATACTATAATAAGTCAGTTAATGTTTGTGGATATTAAAATCATTGAGGAGGAGAAATGTGTTATCCTATTATGTTATTTTCTAGACTCCTAAGATAGCTTAGTCGTGGCTATATGGAGTAATTCAACCACACAAGAACTAGAATATGTGGTTGCATTTCTATTGTCATGAGAAATGAGACAAAAGAGCATGGAAGGATCGACCAAAGATTCCTTGATGGTGAGAGGTCAACTAATAAACAAAGATAATAGAAAATTCTTTGGTAGAAATTCTAAGTTGAAGGGTATATCTAAATACCTAGTTCAATCGATGAGAAGATGCACGAAATGTGGTAGAGATGGGAATTACAAAAGATATTGCAATTCAAAGGAAACAAAAGTCGATACAAGATAAGATGAGAAGAAATTGACTGAGAGAAACACTACTTCGGGTAAAGGAGGTAATGTGTATCTAGCATCAACTAATACATAGTCGGATCATGGTGTTTGGTTGATCAACTCAAGAGCATCCTTTCATATGGTACCTCACAGAGAATGGTTTTGCAGATATGAGAGATACGAAGGGGGAGATGTGTTCTTGGGGGAAAAATCAGTATCCAAAATTGTTGGAGGAGGAAGATTTTGAATGATACTGCAGGATGGGAGGAGTATAGCCCTTCCAGGTGTGCTACATATTCCAAGTTTGGAAATAAATATTATATTTTTTAGCAAAATGAGTGATACAAGTGTGTACACTCTATTTCAGAAGGATATGTGCAAAATGGTCATGGGTGTGATGGTATTAATGAAAGGATTTTGGATTTGAACCCTATATAAGTTGTTAGGGAATGTCGACTCAACTGGATGCAATGGAATTGTTTTTCCTGAATTCGAATCAACTTGACTTAAATTGGGAAGAGTCAATACAAACTGACTCGATTGTTCTTCGTATCTCAAGTCAACTTGACCATGTTATGGCACCAGAGGATGGGACACATTGGAAAAAAAGGACTTCAAGATATGCACACCAAAGGTATGGTAAAAGGTTTTCCTAATTGTAATTTGGAAGTATATTTTTTGTGAACATTTCATATATGGAAAACAAAATTAGGTTAGGTTCCCTTCTGGATCGACAAGGGAAAAAGGGATTCTGGAATTGATTCATAATACATAGTGACATGTTTGGGCCTATACTAGTGCCTTCACTTGGTGGATCCATGTATTATATCTCCTTCATATATTATTTTTCCATGAAGACATGGTTATATTTCCTAAGGAATAAATCATAGATTTTTGAGAAACTCAAAGAGTTTACATCTCTTATAGAAAACCAAACAGATAAGAAGATTAAGGTACTGAGAACTGACAATGGTGGAGAAGTTTGTAGAAAGGAATTTGAGAAGTTCTACAAGTAGTGTAGCATAACACAAAAAACACCACATAGTATAACCCACAACAAATTGGAGTCATTGAGAGAATGACCAAAACATTGATGGACAAGGCAAGGAGCATGATTAGTGGTGTCAGGATTGCACACGAATTATGGGAAGAGGAAGTCGACACTGCAAAATATTTGGTAAATAGGTATCCTTCATCAGTGCTAGTTGACTCAACTCCACATGAGGTATGGTTTGGTAAGAATCCTTCACTTTCACATATCAAAGTATTTTGTTATGATTCAATTGTGCATGTTTCCAGGGAAAATAAGAACAAGATACACAAGAGGGAAATCAATTGTATTTTCATTGGGTATAATGATGGAATGAAAGGGTATAAGCTCTATGATATTGCATCAAGGAAAATAGTGTAAAATCAAGATGTGGTATTCATGGAATTCAGTGGAACTGAGTGTGGAGAGGTTGAAATGGAAAAAGAACTAGAGAAGCTTGTGTTTGAACCGAGAGCAAAGAAGCTTATTCAAATGAGTCAACTGAATCAAATGAAGAGGTGGAACAACTGACTCCATTTGCAAGAAGTTATGAATGGGTAAGAAAAATAGTTGAAAGTTATAGTCTACCCAATTTTCATTCCTAATTTGTGTTATATACTACTAGAAAGGAGCCCAAGTCAGTTAGGGAGGAAGTCGACTCAACAAAGGGTAAAATTTGGAAGGACACCATGATCGAAGAAATGGAATCCTTGCACAAGAATGAGATGTGGGATTTATTTAAGCTACCTAATGGAAGGAAACCTGTCAATAGAAAGTAGGTGTTCAAGAAAAATATGAATGCAATAGGTCAAATCGATAAATTCAAATCTCGACTAGTAGAGAAAGGATATTCCCAAGTTGAAGGAGTCGACTTCAGAGATATTTTTTTCCTTGTTGCAAAATTAACTTCCATTAGAGTGCTAATGTCTCTAGCTACAACATTTGATCTTGAAATAGAGAAAATGGATGTGAAGACAATGTTCCTACATGGGGACATAGAAGAAGAAATCTACATGAAATAGCTTGAAGGATTTAGAGTAAAGGGAACGAAAGAGCTAGTATGAAAATTGAAGAGATCCCTTTATGGTCTAAAGAAATCACCAAGGATTTGGTACCAAAAGTTTGATACCTGCATTCTAAGTTTGGGATTTGTGAGAAGAAAGGATGATCATTGTGTATATTCCAAGGAAGAAGGTGGTTGTTTCATATATGCAGTGTCCTATGTCGACGACATGTTGTTGGTTGGAAATAGCATGGACACAATAAAGGAGGTAAAAATGCAATTGTCCTCCAAGTTTGACATGAAGTATCTTGGTACAATGAACTTCATTCTAGGAATGGAGATCAAGAGAGATCGAGAAATTAGAAAGTTTTGGTTGAACCAAAGGAAGTACATTGAAACAGTCTTAAAGTGTTTCAACACATGGGATTGTAAACCAATCAAGGTGCCAATTTCTGTGGAAGCAAAACTAACTTTTGAATAGTGTCCAAAGACACAGGAAGAAATAGAGGGCATGGTATGTGTTCCTTATGCTAGTGTTGTTGGTAGTTTGATGTATGTGATGGTATGCACTCGACCAGATATTTATCATGCAATGAGAGTATTGAGTAGATACATGTTGACACATGGGAAAGAGCACTCGATAATTATCAAGAAAGTATTCAGGTATTTGTGTGGAACAAAATATTATGCTATATGTTACCAAGGGAAGCCTTAATTTGATAGTGAAGTAAATGTACACGACTTTGTCAACATCAATTGTGATGGAGATTTGGATTGATGAAGGTTGACCAATGGATATGTGTTCAATATATTTGGTGGATAAATAAATTGGATGAGTAAATGACATACTATCGTATCATTGTTGACAATAGAATATGAAAACATGGAAGCCATTCATGGAAGCAAAGAATAATTATGGTTGCATCGACTTTGTTCAGGGATTGGGTTTGAGCAGAGAGATATGAAGATAAATTGTGATAGTCAAAGTGAAATATTTTTGGAAAAGAACCCAGTGTACCATTCCAGGACGAAAAACATTGATGTACAATATGATTTTGTGAGAGACATGGTAGTAATAAGTAAGGTGTTTCCAAAGAAGGTAGACACTTTGGAAAACATAGAAAACTCTTTGACCAAGTCTATGAGTGATATTAAATTCTCTTGATGTAGAGAGACAATGGGAATTGTTTCCCCGAGTCAGTGAATAGATGTTCATATTCTCTTGTTTTAGCAAAGAAGACAAAAAGTGGGAGAATGTTGGGTTGGTATATTATTTGCAGTGAAATAACATTGATCTGACTATCTAGTTGAGGTAGATCGACTAGGTGATAAGTTGACTGACAAGTCAATTCGAGTCAATGGTTAAGTTGAAGGTTGAAGTGATCAACCGAGTAAGTTGAAGTTAAATTGGTCGACGGAAACTTGAATGTTAGTGGACAAGAGGTCGATAGGAGGTCGAGTGGAAACCAATTGAAGACTAACTGGAGGTCAACTGGTAAACTGACTAAATTCGATTGTGTTATATTCCTTGAGATATTTACTGGCTAGGGAAAAAATGCCAAGGACATTTTAAAATTTCAGGTGGTTGGGGTTTTGAAATCTTTTCAAAGAATAGAGAGGTTTAATATTAGTTTGGACTGATATTTTAAAGATAGTTTTCAATAATCTAAATGTCAAACAATAAAGAGAAAAAATATTAGTGCTTTAGCAAAATTTAAAATATCGTTGGTGTTGGCATTATTGATTGTGTGTTGTCATTGATGGAAACATGAGTCAAACATGTACAGTAATCAGAGAAAAAGGAAGATCACCTTGGGGCATAGGAAGATCACCTTGGGGAAGAAGGAATTCATGATCATTGTTGATCATGATAGGATCAACAAATGATCCTATGTTCCTAAAGCTTGGGAGAGATAGCAAGGTGATTCTACAAAGAATACACACACAAAATCAGAGCATGGAAAGGATGAAGGAAAGCTCAGAAGGCAGAGCGCATTACAGAAGTGTTATCAATATTGAAATACCCACAGTAAACTCCAAAAGAATCAAGGAAGAATCATGTATGTAGATGTAGTTCTTAGAACAATCTTGGACCGTCAGATCTCACAGAAGCCAGATCCTACATAGAAGAATCCATTGTAAAGGATCGAGTTACAAGAGTCGTTCATTCTCAGTTTAGGACAATCCAGGATCGTTAGATCGAGGTGAAGTCAGAGGTTGGGAAGGATTAAATCTCAACCGTCAAATCTGAAGTAGTAGCAATATGGACCATTAGATCCAATAGCGGAAAAAAGAACTTCGACACTTTGCCACTTCGCCACTTCGGTGAACATTGGAGACAAGGCAGGATCACGAACTCATGAAATCCCACCAGCTATTAGATCAAGGAGGTACTTCGGGTGAATTCTCAACCATCCGATCAAGTTTAGTGGAAGGACAGGGTAAGCCACAATATCCCCGAGTCCTGGAGTAAACAAACTCATGCAAACCGTCGATCTAAGATCCCTATGGGTGAGATATCAACTGTTGGATCAAGCAGTCAACTTCGACGATGACCACTCCGGTGAAAATAAGTCTGAATCATGTAGGAATACCCGAAGGTCGAATCCCCAAAGTAACAAACTTTCTTCAACCATTAGATCAGAGGAAGAGCTGGAAAATCCTATCGATCGTTGATTGAAGTAAGGTGGAAGGATAAGATAAGTGGGGCCAAAGGAACAAAGTCTCAAAGTAAACAAAGATCACCAAATCAAGATAAGGAAAGACAAAATAGTGGAAAAACCTATTAGGAACTTCAATGATGATTGAAGGCTAATATAAAAGTGTCAAAGTTCTCGAAGCCACGAAGTGCAAAGCCATAACCTCGAAACCCTGACAGTCGTTTGATCTAATAAGAAGATCAAAATAAGTCATGTGACAGAATAGTAGGACCACATCAACAAGATCACGTCAGCAGGGACACGTGGCCAAATCAGGTGGTGAAAAATGTCAAGGTCGATGTGGCACATAAGGACCTTGAAAGTCATGAATCAGGGTTACACATGACACAAAGAATTAGGTTCCACATCATCTTGAGTGATGTCAGCAAGCCAAATCAATCTGAGATTACATCCTCTAAGGATTTTCATCTTCTCCTACTAGAAAAAATTATTGAAGTGTCGAAGAGAGAAATCACAAACTAATGTCGGTCGTTGATCTAAGATCCTCTAGGTTCTCTCGTGACCGTTAGATCAAGCATAGTGGAAAGATAGAGTAAGCATGAGATGTTAACTGAAAACAAGTGGTCATCGTCGTGTTATGACTTATTCAGTAGGTAAACCTCTGGAGGGATTGAACTACTTCAGGTTTCTAGTAACCCGGAGTGTCGAAGCCCCGAAGTAAGATCTAACCGTTTGTCGAGAAGGAATATCCACGGTCAAGATCCAAAAAATGCACAATGAGAAGGCCATTAACAAATCACCTTGTTAAGTTTGTGTGGACCGTCCACTCAACCACATATTAAGTCAGGACTACTCGATCTACTAGTGAATAGAGTATACGCACTTCGGCGGAATTTACTCTGGGAGAGTTGGAAGACTGCAAAGGTCGAAGTCCTAAAACACCGAAGTCCCATAACAAACGAGAACCATCCATATCAACTTGAAAATAAAACATAACCGTCGATCTTGATAAGTGATTAAGCACTCACTTGGGTTAGCACTTAGACACCACCCATGGTCATATGGAATAGAGGCCCTGAAGTGCTTGTGTACACAATTTAACACAAAGAGGATGATTTTTTCCATTGACAAGAAGGAATTTTGAATCAAATAAAGATCTGAAATTTGTCCTGATTGATCTTAAGTGAGCCAATACAAGAAATGCATTATAAAGATAATCGAAAAGCTCAGATATGATAAATTTAAATTGAGAATGAAATAAAGAGGCATGAGATTGAATTAAAATAAATTGATCCATACCTGTGATCGATTTATGAAAATCCCTCTTACTAAATTAAAAAGAACTTTTAATTTCGATATATGAATAAATAATCACAATAACATAAGTTATTTATTTAAACTGAAGAGGTGCATTGTTTCATACAAAAAGACACAATGGTTCAATACTAAAAGACACAATGGTTCAACCTTATACCTTTTGGAAAGTATATAAGTAGACAAACAAGGTGAAAGGAAAGTGTCTATGTAGTCCAGATCAGAATATCAAAAGAAGAAGTAGATTCTAAGAAGGAAAATTGAAGATACGTATGCAGTGTGTGTGGAAGAGTGGAGCAAGGGAGGATTCATATCATTTTCTAAGTAAAGTGTGAAAATAAGGGAGTTGGTGCTTCCTAGGGTTTGTGCCCTAAAACAAGGGAGTTGGTGCTTCCTAGGGTTTTTTTTCTGAAGAAGGGGATTTGTGTCTCCAAGAGTTGGTGCTCTAAATACGATTGGTGCCCTTCACAATCACATATTATTCTTTATAAACTTTGTAATTCTTGTTAAGTATACTTATATAATTAATTCTTAAATACAAATCCATTGTTGATCTACCATGATGATAAATAAAATAACAAAGTAATAATTGATTTGATTTTACCCCCCGTCCTCTCCCCCCTCCCCCTCATATTTCCAAAAATTAAGTTAAAGACAAGATGTATGTATGATCAACTCATGTACACTTTGAAATGAAGAAAATAACCAAAAACACAATCAAATCTACAACTTTAACCAATGTTTTTGATGAAAGTAGTGGTTATACTAAATTGTCTGTATCATCAACTCATGTACACTTCGAAATGAAGAAAATAACTAGAAGCATAACATGCAAAAGGAACACATATGCCAAAGCCCAAAATATAGAATCCTTTACGTTTGAAAAGATAATATTTATTAAAAATCTATTACGGGATAAGTCCAAAATTCCCCCTTTACATTGAGTTCGTTATTTTTATACAATAGAGTCCTGAACAAAATTTGTTATTATGGCTATTCTCAACCTCTAGTTTACATTCGGAAATAGGAGGAATCCCATAATTCTCCTCAGACTTTGTGGAGGCTCTTTGAACAAAATATCCATGAATCGGTTGAAAGATGAGGTCACTAATCCAGATTTAGGTTGGAAGATTCTTAGAACCAAAAATTTAAGCGATCTTTGACAACATTGTAGTTAGGGTTTACTCTTGTTTGAAATGATAAACAATTAAAATGAATCTTTCCTTTGTTAGAATGGACACATGGAAGATTTTAATTTGATTTCATGTTTTGATTAGCTGGACTTGAAATGCCTCGAGCCCAAATGCGATATAATTGGGTATTGACACATATCGTAGGAATATTTTGGTGTAATATGACTTCAAGTCCGCCCCCTCCCATTATCTTTTGATCAGTTTAAAACGTGAATTAGTTTCATAACCGTTGATTTGGACACGCCCTTTGATCGACGGACACCTGCACATAACACAACTTCTATTAGTTTTAATATAATTAAAATGAAATACAACTATTCGATTATATATATATATATATATATATATATATATATATATATATATATAACTATTACAATATTATAACTAAACTAAAAACATATATATAATAGTAAACTAGATGACTAATATATTTAACCTAATATATATAAAATCTATTCAAAACAAAAATCTAATCTAAATATACATTAACTAAAACTAAAAACCTAATAAAAAATATACTTCTACATATAGAGACAAAATCAATCTATGGGATTAAGACTTACGTTTAAAATCTAGATTAAAAAAACTCAAAATAACTTTTTTTATTAAAAAAATTAAATTTTTATTTTGAATTTTAATCTATGTTACAACATTAGAATCCCCAGGATCCTTGCAAGGCATAGAAAAACATGTAGTCCTCGTGCAACATTAGAATCCCCAGGATCCTTGTAAGGCATATAAAAACATGTAGACTTGGTGCGTTCGTTATTGGGTAATGGAGTCATTATTACCTAGTTTTTCAAGCTAATATTTATTGATTAAAACCAAAACTCTTTTTCACTGTTAAATATAAATCTCATATCAGAAGTATTAGAACTATTGATAATTAAAATTCAAAACATGTTGAACTCTAGATTTCAGAAAAGGCTATTAAAGATTTTCTTTATTAAAATTTATTTTGGAGTTATTTCATGTAATTAATCCAAATAAGACTAAGACATTAAATTTCTAACTAATAATTGTTTTAACTCAAGGTTAAAATTAGTTTTCTTATCCATTTTTTTTAATAAAACTCAATTGATTCAAAATATAGAGAATATTGAAAAGAACTAATAATAGGGTATGAGTGAAGATGTGTAGTTGTAGTTCATTACAGTCATCACAAACGTTGCTTCACTCATCCATAGCCTCAATGAAGATATTTGTATTCCTCAATCCTAAATTTTCTTTCACCATCTCGTTATTTTATCATAATTTTATTAATTTTGAGATGAGGGCAATCATTTAAATGAATTTCCTTTCATCATCTCTTTTGGACAAGATGGAGGCAATCAATTTTGAATTTCCTTTCACCATCTCTCTTAACTTTGTATTTATTTATGTGGGTTGGGGGCAATCAGTGTGTATGAACACTATGGGATGATAATTGTTAAAAGTTTATAATTTAGTAGAAATATCTACATGTTAAAGCAAACCCTAAGATTAATATCTTCTCAAAATTAACTATATATTTTACTATGAGTATAATAATAGTTTTTATTCGATCTTTTAAATTTCCCTTGAGAAAACTATCAATTATCATCTAATATCATAGCTCATATTTACAAGAAATTACCCTAAATATACCATTTCAACAGAGATAAAGGAAAAAATACATTTTTCACCTTACTGGTAAAAATAACATGTTTGAATGTTAACGCAGTTTTCGGGCAAAGCAACTGCAAGCTAGGGTTTGACAGTTGCGGCCATAGCAGAGAACAACATGAGCACCAAAGGGGGGGGTAAGGGTACCCCCTCATATAAACATGTAGTGGTAGACAGAGGGAAAGGGCCAAGAGGCACAACTTTCAAGGCACCAGTGACAAGCACCTCGGGATCAGACCTGAAAAAAGGCCAGGAAAGGAACCAGGGAAAAAGCGAGTGCATGGGAGAAGAAGCCAAAGAAACTCACAGTGAGGCGCAAGACACAGAGAAGGCCATCGGGGCAGAAATTCGCAACCTGTGCAAACCCAAAACATCAATGATACCCAAGGTGATATTGGAGGATCTACAAACGCAACTGTACAGAGACCAGATGAAGACGCATGTGCTAATATGCAAATGCATGGGTTTGTGGCCCACAGAAAGAATGTTGTGCAACTGGATTAAATACCACTGGAAGCCAAACGGAGAAGTGGAGCTCCACTTGGGCTCGAAAGGCTTCTTCACAGCAGTATTCATGAACCTGGAGGACAGGGATAGAGTCTTTGAGGGAGGGCCATACTTCCATGCCTCAGCAGGACTGTACATGCGGCCATGGAAGAAAAATTTCTCCCCAGAAAAAGAGACTTTCAAAAAGGTACCGGTCTGGCTGAAATTTTATTCCTTACCCCTAGACTACTGGCTACCCTCTACTTTCGAAGAAACAGGAAACAAAATGGGGAAATATGTGAAGACCTCAGAAGCCACCTTAAAAGGGAGATATACATCTTATGCAAGAATCTACATAGAAATGGATGTGTCAGGACCACTCCCAGAAGCCATAAGTCTGGAATTCAGGGATGAGGAATGGATCCAAAACATAGATTACGAACAGATCCCCTTCAGATGCAGAAGATGCCATGAACATGGCCACCTGATCAAAGAATTCCCTCTTAATAAAAAATAGGAAGTGGAAAACCCCAAACCGAACCCCAGAAGTAGAGAAAACAAAAAGAAGAGCAAAACCCTAGCAGGAAATAACCCGGAGACCCGAAATAAAATGGAAGGAAGGGACAAAACCAACAAAGGGGAAGAAAATGAAAAGGATTCTGCAAAATCCCAAGAAATCATAGAACAAGCAACAAACGTGCCCACCGATCGGCCAAGTAACAAGAAGGAGCAAGGGAGTTTCACAACCCCAATGGATGGATAAATCAGAGACGACAACACCCCCATGCAAGATGCAGAAGGATATGCGGAAATGACCCCAAGAGAAGTAGGCACAGAAGATCCTGATCTCAGAGACCTGGTGGAAATGGAAGGGATAGATCTCCCGAACATACTAGAGCAATGGAAAAGATATGGAGTAGACAATGTACCAACAAAGCAACTTGATCGCATTCAATACCTATTTCTCCTAAGGGAGGAAGCCAAATCCAGAGGACTAAAGCGCACACATGGGGAGATTGGACACCTAGGAGTCAAAGCCGATGAGGGACAACCACATCTCTCACCCAAGCAGACATAGAGGAAAAAAGGCAGGAAATCAAATAGTGTAGCCCTACAAGAGCTTGGAGCGCTACTGATAAACTTGAGTAAGATCAAGAAACTCTTCCCCAACTCCCCCCCACATGTTTAAATGAAGGTTATAACCTGGAATATAAGAGACCTAAACAGCCCGAGAAAGCAAAGAATTCTTAGGACTAGATTAAAGAAAGAAAAACCAGATCTCTACTTTATACAAGAAACAAAATTTAATACAGACAGAATGGAGGAAATCAATAAACAACAATGGCGCAAGTACAAGATGGTGGCTATCGAGGACCACCAAATGGCAGGAGGAATCCTCACCTTGTGGAACCCACAGGTACTGAGCCTAATAGCAGTTGAAGCGACCAGGCACACCCTCACGGTTTGCATGCAAATCATTGGGAACACAGAGGAGATTCTATGCACTAATGTGTATGGGCCCCAGGTTTCAGAGGAAAAGAGAGGAATGATACGAGACTTAGAAGACCTTAAAACCTGATCCCACAACCTCTAATGGATCCTAGCAGGGGACTTCAACATCATCACATCACTTGCGGAGAAAAGAGGAGGTACAATAAGATTGAATAGGGATGCGGAGGAATTCACAAATTTCATAGACACAGTGAAGATGGTAGACCTCAAAACTAATAATGGCCAGTTCACCTGGAACAATAAATGGATGAACCAGTATCACGTAGCAACAAGACTCGACAGATTCCTAGTATTGGAGTCAATCATTATGCAGGGGATAACCTTAGATTGCAACATCCTCCCCTAGGGGGGATCTGATCACTGGCCAATGCAACTGGAAGCAAGTTTCCAAACCACACCAAAGAACAAACCCTTCAAATTTGATAAATTATGGATTGAATACCCGACTTTCAAGGAAAGAATCAAACAGTGGTGGCGGGAGGAGCAACCAGAGCAAGGGACAAGGATGTTCAAACTCTATAAGAAACTAAAGTATATTAAATATAGGCTCAAGGAGTGGAACAAGGACACTTTTGGGAACATAAACCAAGAGAAAAGCAACATAGAGGAAAAAATGAAAAAACTCTAGGAAACTTGCATTTCGGAGGGCTATATGGAGGAACGAAAAAAGGAAGAGATCCAGATGAACCAGGAATGGGAAGCTCGATGCCAGCAGGAAGAAACACTTTGGCGTCAAAAGTCCCATATCAGATGGCTAAAGGAAGGAGAACAAAACACCAAGTTTTTTCATAGAATAACCATGGCCAAAAGAACCCATAACAAAATCCTGAAGATTAAGGACCAGGACGGAATAGAGTGAGAATCACATAAGGAGATCGAAACTACTCTAGTAAACCACTTCCATGGGATAGCCCAGGAACCCAACCAGGATAGAATGGAGGCCATACAAAATAAAATCCAACATATCCCTCGTCTGGTCACCGAGGAACAAAATAACAACCTAAACAAACCCATTGTGGAGGAGGAAATTGACCAAGTACTCCAAGAAATGCCCAAAGAGAAAGCCCCGGGACCAGATGGTTTCACAGTGGAGTTTTTCAAATCCTGCTAGGAAATTTTCAAATAGGACGTTTATAGGGTGGTGGAAGACTCTATAAGGTCAGCCTCCATCCTAAAAGCGCTCAATGCTACAATGATTACACTAATCCCCAAAGAAAATGAATCCAAAACCCTGGATCAGTATAGACCTATAGCACTGTGCAACGTGGTTTATAAGATAATCTCCAAAGTTATAGAAAATAGATTGAAAACCCTCCTACCCACACTGATCTCACAGGAACAGGCAGGCTTCGTGGAAGGAAGACAAATAATAGACAAAATTATTCATGCCCATGAGCTGATCCACACCCTGAAGCTTCAGAAGAGAGGGAGAATGATAATACAACTGGACCTAGAAAAAGATTATGAAAAAATTAGTTGGCACTATGTGGTGAAGACTTTGGAAGCCTTTGGTTTCATCCAACACTGGATCAGTTGGATAGTCAGTCTAGTTTCCACAACAAGCTACTCACTGCTAATAAATGGAGCCCCTGCCAAATCCTTCTGGCCCACGAGAGTCATCAAACAAGGAGAGCCGCTATCCCCCTTCCTTTTCATTCTGATGATGGAAGGTCTAAGCTGAAGCATTAAAAGCACAACTACAATAGGTGAAATAACAAGTATCAAACCTTTCGAAAATGTCCCTACTTCCACGCACCAACAATTCATGGATGACACCTTACTTCATGGAATACCCACAGTTAAGGAAGAAAAATCCTACAAACGAATCCTAGAAGAGTTTGGAGAGGCCTTGGGTGCAGAGATCAATCATTCCAAATCTATGATCTTCTTCTTCAATACCAACCCCACAATCCAAAGGAATTTATCCAACATCCTAGGCTTTGAACGCAAATCACTCCCAACTAAATACTTAGGCATACCCCTGACAGACAAAGCCTACAAAATGTCCACTTGGGAAGGAATAATCAACAAATTACAGGAGCGGGTAAAAAACTGGACTTACAGGTCCCTTAACCTAGCCGGAAGACTTATTCTGACTAAGTCTATTATGCAATCAATTCCAACCTTTATGATTTCTGTTTTCCCAACCCCTAAGGGGATACTACAAAAAATAAGAACCATCCAAAGGGACTTCCTATGGTGAGGAGAGGAAACAAGGAAAAAATAGGCCCTAGTGGCTTGGGAGAAGGTCTGTAAACCAAAAAGCAAAGGAGGTCTGGGGCTACAAGACCCACAAGTGACCAATGACTCCTACAGGGTGAAACTCTGGTGGCGACGGGTCAAAGAAACAAACACACCATGGGAAAACTTGTTGAAGGAAAAGTATGCCCTGGACATAAGAGACCAGGACAGAGTCCATTTCATAGGAGCCAAGGAAGGTTCAGCCATTTGGAACCTAGCTTGATGAAACAAATCCTGGATTCAGACACACAACTTTTGGGAAGTAAGGAATGACAGAACAACTAGATTCCGGGAGGACGCATGGTAACAGGAACCTGGAATGGAGAAACCAGACAGGGAGGCACTCCAATAGGAGCTGATCGCGCAAGGTAAAACCAGATTCTACCATTACTGGAAACAAGAAACAGATCACAACAAATGGAGAATATGGAACACTCTCACCCCACAAAATAGAGCCCAAACCATAACAATAGTAAAATAGGTGGAGGAGGAACTGGGGAAACGAAAAATTGCAGTCACAGAAGGAAATGACCAGTTGAGATGGGGACACAAAGACGATGGGGAATTCAATCTCAAAGAAGCCTGACACTATATAGAGGACCAGGACTAAGAAGACCCGACACAACAATGGGATAATCTTTGGAACAGCCCCCAATGGCCAAAAATAAAAAAATTCCAATGGTTAATACTCCACAACCGAATTATAACTTGGGAAAACCTAAGGAAAAGAGGATTCATAGTTCCTTCCAGATGCCACCTCTGTCAAGACAAGGAGGAAACAACGAACCATCTCCTTAACGAATGCACCTACATAGCAAAAATCTGGGACTGGGTGGCAGGTATCTTCCGACAGTCAAATAGGATCCGAGGTAACATCTCCGCAACTATCAATACTTGGAAAGAGACTTACAGTGAAAACAAAGAGGTGAACCTCTGTTGGACCCTCATCCCGGGAATGATCATATGGGCAATATGGAAGGAAAGGAACCGACGCATCTTCAGGAATCAAAGCTGGCTAGAAGGGAAGATCAAGGAAAAAATAATCTCCATGACCAAATAAATGGTACAGAGACGAAACTGCCAGACAGGAAGAGCACAACTCACAGACTAGGACTCTCGAATTCTAGAAGCCTTCCACCTGAAATACGGACACAACCCAAATCCGGTAAGACGACCACCATAACTCCAAGTAGGTGAGCGCAACTGGAAACCACCACCAGTAGGCTCCCTCAATATGAATTTCAATGGGGCATCAAAAGGTAATCCAGGATGGAAAGGAATGGGAGGAGTAATCAAGGACAGTAAGGAAATATCATCTGGTTGTACGCTGGGAGTCTGGGAAACTCAACCATCAACGCCAAAAAATTCAAAGCTCCGGAGACCGGCCTCGAGATTCTAATTCAGGAAGGGATGAAAAACATCATAGTGGAAGGAGACTCCACATTGGTTATCAACACAGTAAGGAGACTCCAAAACAGTACCAAAGTGGGAAAAAATTAGCGACATTGGTGCTTGGCACAGTCCTTGCAAAACATTCAGGAGCACTTGCATATGGGGATCACAGTGGAGTTGCGCTGGGTGCGGTGGTCAACAAATGGACTGGAGGATAGAATTTCCAAGGAGGGGGTCGACCAACAAGTACTAGAACTGAACACTATCTGGAGCAACATCCCAAATGGTCAGTTCTGAATAGACTCCATCCAACTAGCGGCAAAAGACTATGATGACAACTGAAGTACGGACGACCACATCGAGGATGGAAGCACAAAAATAAATGAAGGGCACGAAGGATCTAGGAAAAATCCAATAACCCACCACCCAAACATGAGTTACAATGCAGATACAGGTCACACAACAAGAAGAGGTACGACACCAGAGTCTTTTAAATAGCAAGAAGTACAGGGGTTGCCCGTGGGAAAGCAGAAAATTTAATCAGCAGGTGACAAAGGACGAAGGACAAAAGGGTTCCCAATGGACAAGTATGGGTACACCTCACCCAAGTACAGATACAAGGAGTGGTAATGATTGTCATACAATGTCCAAGGAAAAGGATTGGCACATAGATGACAGCAGGGCTCCCAAGAGCATACACTCCAAAACAATGAAAAAGGACCAGAA
Source organism: Picea engelmannii (assembly GCA_009831015.1). Taxonomy (NCBI): domain Eukaryota; kingdom Viridiplantae; phylum Streptophyta; class Pinopsida; order Pinales; family Pinaceae; genus Picea; species Picea engelmannii. The sequence continues at coordinate 324,706 of ML776597.1, read as the reverse complement.
GATACACCTTTATGAGAGGCCCATGATTGTTGATATGAGCCCGCAGCCAGGGAAATCCCATAAAAGAATACACACCAAGAATAGCCACAGAATGGAGAGAAGAAATTACAGATCCCGTCTTACAAATCAGGAAGGGGCGAATAGGAACAGGAGGAGAACCCAAGAAAAAAACCACCACAAGCAAGAAGAGATGGTAAGAATGAAGAAAACCCATAGCAAGAGAGGTCCCTAGGGAAAAGAACCCTTGAAAAGTGCCCGGAGGATCACAAGGATGGAGCAAGTGGCAAGAGAATCCAAGGGTACCTTTCACAGGCAGGTTGATCCAAAGGGAAAAGCGATCATTAATAGGTGGGAGAGAGAAATTAACACCACACGCAAGGGCAAATCCTGGACAAAAATAATTAAAGAAGCGGACGAGATAAGGGACCCAGGGGCTACGCAGCCTAGAACAACCCTCTACCACAAAATGGTGGAGGAGACCTGGCGAACAAAAATGTTGATAGGCATGATGAACGTTGATCGGAAAGACACCAGCAGGGAGACCACCAAGGACCACAAGAAGGTGCTCACGGAAATTATGAAATTCCTCATCAATCTGGAGGCCAATGCAAAAAGACTAGCAGAGGACCAGAGGAACCAAAAGGAAAAAATGGAACGAATGGCAGGCCAATTCCACCTTTACCTATGCTATGTCCACCACATGGAAATCACTCCAGCAAACTGGAGCGGAACACCAGCTTGTATCAGGAATATGTGCACGATGGAGCAGAGGAAGGAGACTGAGGCAAGAAAGGAGGGTGACGCAAGACACCCCATCATCCTAGACTAGCGCAGTTTCAGCCCCAGATCAAGTTGTTTGCAATATAGGAGCTACCCCTATTATTTTTGGTTACATTTTATGTATATGTTATGGTTTAGTCTTTCAAACTGGTTTACGGAGGACTGGGTCGGTTTCCCTTGGTGGCGGCCCAACCCTCCCCCTATTATCTCAGACAACACAACCCCGAGATCCCTGATCTGGTTTCTTTTTTGGCAGATCAAGGGATTCCTCTTGTCCTTTTTGTATCATAACTTCTTACAGTAATACAAGATTTCACACTCACTTACAAAAAAAATAACATGTTTGAGATTTTGTTTATCAATTAATTATATCATTTCTATAGAAATTAGAATAAATGTAAGTGATCAACAGAGTTTAGTTTCATTTATTCAACCTAATAATAACACTACCTTTACAAATATAAAAACTGAAAATAAATGCTCAAATGTGAGCTTATTGGTATTCAATTAGATCATATTCTAAATAACATCATTCTTTTTGTTAAGTATAATCAAACTTCCAGTGAAGCCATTCAAGCAAACTGCTAACTAAATGAATTTTTTTCTTACAAATTTGTACAAGAAAAGAAAACAAATTTGTTAACAACGAAAACGTGTAGGCTAACAAATGATAAGTGAAATCTACTTGTACCGTGTTAATAAAATTTGGAAGATTAGAGGATTGAAAATAAACAAATTTAAGCCGGTCATCTATAGGATCTTGTAAATCATGTAAAAACATCCTTTGATCATTATGCACATATATACAACCCTCCTCATCTTCTTGAAGAAATTTGAGCTCCCATTAACAACCAAAGACAACTTCTTTAAATTGTTGATACTCTTCTTATAATGCAAGTATTTGAAAAGAATTAGAAACAAAAATATAATAAATATCATCATCAATAATATCCTTCTGATATGATATAACAACATCAAGTTATTTTATATCAACGATCGTTTCTGATCAAAACTAGCAGAAATATCATTCTTATAATCATGATTATTAAAAATTTATGAATATGATATTTGAGAAATTTGTTCTTCTTTATTTTCTTTATTAAAAATTTGGATTTGTTAATGATAGTTAAATATTTGAAAACCAAATTTTTCATCAACTTTAAATTTCTCTTGGACATTGATTTCTTGAAAATCAAAACTATCATATATACACCTACTATTGTTTGAAATGTTTGTGGATGATAGCTCAAAGATATAATTTTGTTGAAAAATATTTGTACCTTTATTTTCAATGATAAGAAAGAGATCTGTACATTTTTAAGACTTTCAAGTGAATTCATACTAGAATTGTCCAGAGTTGTTTCTTCATAAGCAAGTAAATGTTATTCATCCTCATTGATATAATAAACTTGTTCTTTCAATTCTTGAACACATTGAAACTTTTGTTCAAAATCATCAAAACATGAATCTCTAAAATCTAACGAGAGTAATCCATTTATCTGAAAATCATCAAAATCTTCATAAACATCATAAATGGGTGAACTAATGAACATTTTTGAAGATTGTGTTTGCAAACTATGTTCTTCTTTATGTCAAGCTCTGATTGTGAATCATAATTATCATGCATATGTTGATAAATATTCAAGCTCTCTAAAGATAGGGATAAATAAATTTGTTTGTGATCATCTTGAAAATTTTCTTGAATATGTTCATAAAAGCTCTCTTGTTTATATTCATAATTAGTAAATACAGTTTGCTCATTATGCAAATCACCCAAAAAATTAATGCAAAAATCAATTTTAGAATTATTTACCTGTTGTTGATCCGAAATTTGCATATCTAATTCATCTCGTTCATCTTATTTTTTCTTCTCTTCTACATTTAGATCCTCCTTTATTTGATTAGGTAGCATCCCACAAGCCCACACATTGTTTTCAATTTCTTCAACATCTATAAACATTTGTTGCAAGGAGGAAGACTTCCTTTCTCTGAGGTAAAATGCTAAATCAGGATGATGTGCTAGTGCATAGTATACCTTAGCAACAACTTCTGAAGGACATATTTCAATAGGAAAATTATTATAGATATTTTCAAATATCCTGTTGAATTTCATAATTGTTTCATCATTCCTTCTTTTTGTAGCATAAAACTCAAAAAGATATTGATTGAGAGATTTCCTCTCAACCCACTTGTGCATGAAAACATCATTAAAGTCAGTCCAAAAATTAATTGATTCAGCTGGTAAATTCCAAACCATATTTTCACTTCTCCAACTAATGAATGAGTGAATAACCTCATAAAAACATCCTCAAATTGAATATCTAAACAATATGTGAAATGTTCAAAGGCTAACATGTGCCCTTTTGTTGTAACATCATCTTCTCCATTGAATAAAGGAATTATATATTTGAAAATTTTAGGAGGTAAATAATGAAGAGCTAATGGAAGTTTGAGAGGTTTATACCTATTTAAAGCCCGAGGATGAACCTTTACAGGTTGATCATAAGGTATATTAGAGACTGGAGGAATTGGCAAATTAATTTCCTTCCCAACTGATGTATAAGACTGAATATGCTCTAAAAGAATAGGGTGATATTTTTTATCAAGAAAACTTTCAAAGGACGTTGATGTGAGAAGCTCATTACTACTAACATAAGGTATTGTTGAAGAAAGATTAACTTCTTTAGTAATATGAGAAGAAGCTAGGATTTCTGTTTCAAAGATTTGAGATGAGGTTTTGAACTTTCTATCCTTTGAATCTATAAAATAGCAGAAAACTTTTTCCAAATGTACAAGACAGAACAACAAAGGACCAAACAAAAAATCTTAAATTTCTTGAAAGAAAATTGGCATTTGATATCTGATTATTTTACAATTTTTCTTCATTTGTTTGTCAAAGGTTGATCTCTAGTGAAATCTTGAGAATTTGTTTAGAATCAAAATGAAATAATCAATAGATTTTCCAAATTGTGGAGTTGAGAGACAATGGAGTCGCCAAGTGAAGGATTTTAGCCAACCTAAGTTTTGTTCACCATCAAAAGGTAGGTATAATTGCTTTACCCGGGAAAAATATTTCTAAATTCGATCCCCGACAACAACGCCAAAAAATATTGTATTCCTTGAGATATTTCCTGGCTAGGGAAACAATGCCAAGGACATTTTAAAATTTCAGGTGGTTGGGGTTTCGAAATATGTTCAAATAAAATAGAGGTTTAATACTGGTTTGGACTGATATTTTAAAGATAGTTTTCAATAATCTAAAAACCAATAAAGAGAAAAAATCTTAGTACTTTGGCAAAATTTGAAATATCTTTGGAAGAATAGTGGGAAAACAAAATAAAAATCAATTGATGTATCAAAGATAAAAAATCAATTTAATATCTGATAGAAGAAAAATACAGATAAAGTATGAATGAGTTCTAATCTGTTCATGGAAAATTGTATTTTAAACCATAAACAAATTTAAGAATTAAATACACAGATGATAATTTCAACTTATAGTGAAAACAATCAAATCTGCAACTTTAACCAATGCTTTTTATGACAGTAGTGATTGTACTAAATTGTCTGAAGCATCAAATCATGTAGACTTTGAAATGGAGAAAATATCCAGAAACATACCACACAGAAGGAACACATATGCCAAAGCCCAAAATCCATAATCCTTTACGTTTGAAAAGACAATCTTTATTAAAAATATATTACAAGCTATGTCCAAAATCCCCCCCTTTTACATTGAGTTCGTTCTTTTTATACAACAAAGTCCTAATTTTTTTTTGCTATTATGGATATTCTTTAGCCTCTTGTTTACAAGAGCAAAACTAATACATTCAGAAATAGGATGAACCCTAGAATTCGCCTTAGACTTTGTGGAGACTCTTTGAATAAATTATCCATGAATCAGTGGAAAGATGAGGTCGTCAATCCAAATTTATTTTTCCCACTTGGTTTGCTAAAGACTGAAGTGAGGCATGTAAACAAAGGGATGAAGAAGGAAATGAAGGAGTATAATTTGTACAAGAAGGAGATTTGGAAAGATTTCTTTGGGGAAAAGAAATAACTGCAGAGTTGGAAGTTTCTTTTATTTGGGCAGAGGTGATGGATCTTGGTATTGGCGCCCTTGGGGTATCAATAACCCAATCAGTAGGGAAAGATAGGTTTTCCCATTTTATGGTACAATGTTCCATTTTTTGATTCAGTGGATCCGTTATGACCAAAGTACTTGACTGAGAGTCTTTGCTAGGGGTATGTAAGACAGCAGGAAATAGAGTGTTGGTATGTCTAAAACATCCTCTAGCCTGGATGGATATATTTGTCCTAGTAGGACACATATCAAATCCAATCGTTCTAATCTATAATTTTAATATGTTTGCAATGTTTTCGTCAAAGGTATAAACAGAAAAATTAGGATAACAGTCAAAATATACAGGCCCGTTTGAAAGAGGGGCAACTATCCCTCCTATCAGAGAATCAGTAAACTTATTATGGGTTAAATCTCTGACTGTACATAACACATAGGAGTCTATTCCCCTATGGACAAGTGGACTGATTCCAATTCTGATGCGTCCAAAGTGAAGGTAATTTGTTCCATGCTTTTTAGCTTCCTTTTGGACTTCTTTTGCATTTATGAGGGATATTGTTTGACTGACATCACTATTCTGTTGTATCCTACTTACAGATTCTTTCACAATGACTCTGGTCACAGCTTTGAGATGGAACATGTTTAGGTCTTGATATACTCTGCTAAGAGAGATTGGAGGTAATTTCCATGCAGCTTGTGGATTTAACTCGACTTCTTCTATGCTTGCATGATTTATACTTTGAGTTCTATTGAAAGCAAACATTGACTCAAGACTATTTACAGGGTCAGATCCAGAGGTGCTTGTTTCTTCAGAATTTCTGACTTCTCTAAAAGATACTAACCTGGAATCCATAATAGTAGATGTTATTATTTCTGCACAGAAAAGCAGGGCATTTAATCTTCAATTCTCCTAAAAGAATGTCAGATAGGCTCCTGGCCGACTGCTCAGGCAGAAACCAACAAATCTTTCAGGAGGTCACAGTAGTGGAAATTGTGCCTTTAAACAGCCCGAGACTAAAAGATTCTTAGAACCATAAATTTAAGAAATCTTTGACAACACTGTAGTCAGGGTTTACTATTGTTTGAAATGATAAAAAAATAAAATGAATCTTCTCTTTGTTAGAATGGACACATGGCAGATTTTAATTCGATTTCGCGTTTCCATTGGGCGGACTTGAAATGCCCTGAGCCCAAATGCAATATAACTGGGTATTGACACGTATTGTAGGAATATTTTGGTGTAATATGACGTCGTGTCTTCCCCTTCCCATTATCTTTCGATCAATCTAAAATGTGAATTAGTTTCATAATCGTTGATTTGGACTCGCCCTTTGATCAACAAACACCCGCACATAACACAACTTATATTATTTTTAATATAATTAAAATGAAATACAATATTCAATTATATATATAACAAAATTAGTATGACTATAATAATATTATAACTAAACTAAAATATATATATATAATAGTAAACCATATAACTAATATATATATATATATATATATATATATATATATATATATATATATATATATATATATATATATATATATATATATATATATATATATATATATATATATATATATATAATCTATTCAAAGCAAAAATCTAATCTAAATATACATTAACTAAAACTAAAAACCTAATAAAAAAATTTACTTCTACATATAGAGACAAAATTAATCTATGGGATTAAGACTCGTGTTTAAAATCTAAATTAAGTAGAAAAACTCAAAATGACCTATTCTAATAAAAAAAATAAATTTTTATTTTGAATTTTAATCTATGTTACAACAAATTGTAACAAAATCCTTAGATTCTGTCCCCGAGGTGTAGGACAGTCGGTGACAGAGTGTGTTGTTAAGCCACTCTGTGATGTTAAATTCACCGGTTCGAAACCTGCGGGGACAAAAAATCCAACCATGTTAAGGGTTGGTGTGGCTCAGGCTAGGTGCGATCCCCGGGTGATTTTGACGGCTTAGATGCCCCTGAGTCGTGGTTTCTCAAGCCACAGGTTAATCACGTAGCCAACAGGTCTCGCACAAATTAACAAAAAAAAAATAAAAAAATCCTTAGATTCGTGGGATTGTATCCAATCATATGTGTGGATCGGTAATTGTTTTCAGGCGCCATGATTTAGGGTTTTGCATGTTGTAAAGCCTATAAATAAAGTGTGTTGTAATTGTATTAGATTGATGAATCCTTTAAGAGGATGGTGTTGGTCATCTAGATGTAAGTTGAATTGGTTACAGGGTTGTACTTGTGTAAATAAAGAGAGTATGACAGTGATTGTGTCTTAGGTGTAAACCAAGGTTAGTCATGTAACTATTTATTCATTGAATGAATAAGACAATAAGGAGAAAGATGCTCAAGAAATATTGGTTTTCCTGGTTTTGGGTTTCCAAGATAAAATCTTTGTGTATTGTGTGTGATTTTTATGTATGTCATGCTTAAATGGTCTTATGTTTCTTGCTTGGTTTAGTATGAGTCTTTGTTTCTCATCAAACACCTTCCCCAAGACCGTCATCTTGGGGTCCCTCCTAAATTTTTCCAACTCATATCTTTTGATCGTTGCACCCATTAGCTAGGTTCTCTTGATTTTTAATTGTTGAGCATTTCTTGTTTGAATGGATGATTGCTATTTGATATCCTATTTTTTTAGTTATGTCATGTTACAATCATGATTGAGCGTGGAAATAATATTATCAAGTTTGTTTGTGTCGTAAGTAGTCTTTATTTCTCTTATCATATCTTCATGTGTCTTAAGTGCCTTTTGGTTCTTTGGCTAACCCTGACCATGCAAGTGCCATATATCATTACTCAGGTTGATTGAAGCATCCACAAGACATATGTTGTCTTTAAATTGCTTCTAAGAAAATAATTGATACTCCTGCCAAGTACTTAGTACCAATTGCCCCAAATGTCAGTTGGTTGTTTTCACAAGATAATATCACTCAGCTACCGATGGAAGAACCTTAGTTTCAATGGACTAATTGAAATCCTATATAACACAAATGTCAAAGGCATTGACATAACTAAATTCAAGTAAAGAAATGACACGAATAGGGCCCGAACTTTCATTAAAAAATGTTTTTGCTCATAATTTTGGGTACTAGTCAAAGTGAACTTTTCACCTTCAAAGAAATCCTACTATATGTTTTGTGGGAATATGAATCCAACGCCACTGACCTAATTGAAACATGAGGTCCATAAGTGACAAAACATTCACCAATGGTTTCTTGTCAAGAAAACATCATTAATCGTGAAGCTGCTAAAATGCATGAATGAAGTTGTAACTCCTCTCAATGGAAACCTCTTCCTATTCTCTCTGCATGGTAAAAAATGAAATCTCGTTTGGGCATCGTACGTGCAAGTTCTATATTTTCTAAGTCATATTAAGCTATGTCAACCCCCCCCCC
>ML776597.1:288683-316370 GCA_009831015.1 Picea engelmannii | reverse complement strand
CCCACACACACTTTTTTAACATTATTAAGCATCATCCTCTCAACTTAATATTCATATCGGTCTTCCTATTTCACTGGAGCATTGATACACATCATTCACCTTAAAATATGTTAAATGAGGAAAATGCATTAAAATAATTTGAAAGATTAAAAGAAAGTTTAATATAAAAAAGGGGTTTCATCATTAAAAATAACTTGTGGTTTAAACAAGGCGTTGTCTAACTGTTCTACGTTTTGTCTTTTTTCGTCGGAATCCAATGACATAAATCTGCATGAAATCACTATTTTTTGTTGTTTAAAATCCATTTTTAAATGCAAAAATGGATTCAACATGCTGAAAAACCCCTCGAACACCCGGATTACACATAAATAATCACTCAAATATGTGGATCTAATAATTTCTTGCCGTATTTCGAGCAAATATCCCCAGAAAATATTGCCAGAAAAAGACCAAAACATAAAATGTTTAGACGACGACTTTAAACAATGTTTTGAGGCATAAAAAAGATACTCGTTGGAAGGCATATGAAGACAAAAAAAAAAAAAAAAAAAAGAGCATGAGGTGGCAATGGGGGACATAAACCATTCGACCCCCACTCCTTAACCATTATTCTATATACCCTTCACCCCACTCTTCCTACGTCGACACCCTTTAAAAATTATAATCCCTCAATTTATCGACCATCTTATGACTTTCGACCTATGACGAGGCTTCAAGGGTAAAGGTATGAAACATGTTTGTTTTTTTTTCCCTGTTTTAAGGATTAAAGAAATATGTTGAAAATTGGATGATGTACATATAGAAGGGAACAAAGGACAAAGATGAGGTGGAAAGAGGCAAATCCCTTTTAAACCATTTGACCCCCTCCTTAACCATTACTTTATTTTATTTACCCTTCACACCATTAGTCCCCCTTTCCCTCTTAGCATGTATCGATGATGGAATGTCATATGAGCATCGATACATCAGTGATATAATTTTATGTGAGCATCGATACGTCAAAAACCCAAAGTCTTGTGAGCGCTAAAATGCAATGTAGTTCAAAGTCTCGTGAGTGTCGAAATGCAATGTTATTCAACAATGTACAAGGAATAAAATATTCTGAAAGGAATAAGGTAAAGTTTAAATTTGAAGGAATATTACACACATGTCGATACCTATCGACCCCTTAAACTCTTTTCAGCTCCATTTTATATGTCGACATGTGAACGAAAAATATGGTTAAGACCCAATTCCTTGAAGCGTGGATGGATAAACTATAAGGCCAAATTTCAATCGAATTTCATGAAGTGGGAAGAGAATGAAAGCATTAGTATACATGATAAAGAAAATCGGGGAGTATTACCCCGAACATGGGTGGGGGCATAATAGAGTGCATCGGGAAAAAATATATCTCCCATTTTTTTTCCATAAATTTTGACCCTGAACTCCATTTTGTGTGCTTCTTGTACCATTGGAAAGATCTCTTCGATCTCTACAACTTTTTTGTTACAGGCTTCAAAATATTTCTCACCATTTGTTTCATATTTTCAAATTTGAATATTGGTGCATTGATAATAACTTAGGAATCTAATAACATCACATTTCAATGAAGATGTCCATAAAATCATCATCAAAGGGACTAGTCCATGAAATCATCATCAAAGAGACTAGAGATAGAACTCAGGGAAGTAGATTTGAACTTCTTACTCTATTTCCAATTGAATTGTATATGTTTAAATGCACCTTTTTAAAGTATGTTCCAATTTTTTTATTATTGGAAACTCATCTATTTTGTGATAAATGGCACCTAGGTACCAACATTGAAATAGGATCATACTCAATAATGTGAATACATAATGTATGTAGAAGTGGACTACAAAAACAATGACCTATTATACATCAAGACAAGGAAGATCTGTTACTACGCATAAGTGTCTCCAAAAACGTTATCTACAACAAAGGATGAGATACCAAAACACAAGTAACAATCGACAAAAAAGAATCAATACCAAATGGCAGAGGATGAAGCACAAATATCATGATAGGGAAGTCCCAAGAAAAGAGGCAAAATGGATCCATAGTGTGCAAATTACTAATCACATTGTATAAGGTGAACTAGGACCAAAATCCATGATGGCCCACAAGCACTAAAAGAAAAATTTGAAATGTGAATGCACATGATGTATGAGATAGTAAATTGTGAACATTTATACTATCATTATTCCCTCATCATTCCATATAGGATAGGGACAAAAAGTTTGCAAACAGAAGGTCAAGAGTTAAGAAGGCGGAAGGCCAATAGTCAAGGTAAATTTCAATAAATAAAATGGTTTTACTCTAATTAGGGGATTTTGTCTCTTGGAGATTTCATGTACTACTACTGGAAATTTAATGAGAAGTGTTGGCACAGGGGTAGACCTAGGGTTCAATGCTACAACAGCGCACCAACAAAACCCTAACTATCGGCCCTTTCGGCAACACCTACGAAGAAGATGAAGTTTCACCCGAGGTAGAGGAAGGGGTGGTTGCAAGACTCCAGTGTCTGCAAACTTAGTTGGGAAACGGATCTGTGATTGTAACACCTTGAAAAAGAACTTAGCAATATAGTTCATCAATGTTTAACCGGTATCTACTTCGCAGGTAAATACCCTAATTACAAAGCATCGCAGTATTCAACCAGATCTAGCATCTAACAACACTTAGCATGACGAAACAGATCAAATCTAGCAGATTCAAGCACTAAGCACATTCACACGGGTCAAATCCATCATTTACTCTCATTATTAAGCACAAAGCAACAACAGATCTACCTATCATTCATCTATATCAAAGCACTAAGAAAGTAAATACATAAACACATCAACACATCTCACAAAGAATTCACAACACAGGATGTACATGGTTCACCCCCACCTTGGGGCTACGTCCACCAACTCTTCATCTTCTTTATTAGCTTTCTTCAATCTTCTTACATGCACAGAGCCTTTAGATCAACTTCGCAGAGGACATGAGATTTGCACAGTATTCACTAAATCCTCCTTCCCAAGCTAGGTTACAGCACAAAGCCTACATACAGTCCTTACATCCACTTGCACTCAACCTTGCAAACATACACAAAGCGCTTACAATTGTTACTTGCACTCAGCACCACTTTCAACTGACTTGTCATTCACACTTAGCCATTCATATCTGTATATCCCCACTACATCGCCTAGCATCTATTTATACATTACAAAATCAGGCCTAAACATGGGTAAACCCATGGGCCGACATCCCCATACCCGTTACATAATCCCAAATCCCAAAAATCCCTAAAAGGGGGCCAAGATCCCGCGATCTTTGCTTCGTCTTGCGCTCCACCTTCGATAGCCTGTCGAGGTCCCAAAAATAGGTCAAACATGACCAAGGATCCTCAAAACTTGGTCAAGGGTCAACAGGCCCCCAACACTCACCTGTGACTTGTCCCGAGTCACTCTGATCTGGATAATTTTGCCTCAAAAGCCTCGAGCTTGGCTCGAGCTGCTTCGACTTTTTGTTGTGCCACGACCTTGTGTTCAATGAACTCTTGGATAACAGCTTCATTGACAGGTCCCTCTAGGCATTCTTTTGCTGTAGTGACGACTTGTTCTAGTTCTACTCCTCGGCCTTCGATTTCTATGAACAGTTGGCAAGCCTCATCCTGTATAGGTTGGAGTCTCTGAGTCACTTCTATGAATTTTCTATGAATGGAATGGAACTGTTGTTGAGAAGTGCGCTTCTCTTGGGATCGCTTCATTCTTTCAACAGATGACAAGGGCTTCAACTACGCCTGTATTGTTTCTTCTTGATACTTCGTCTCTTGGATCTGTGATTCCAATGTCTTTTGTTCTGGATTCTCAGTGAGTCGCTCATACATTTGGGAACTGCGATTACTCAGTTGTTTATATTCCAAGGCAAGGCCCTTGATTCTTTCAACTATGCCTTGAGCAATTGCTTCCCTTTGATCCTTCACATCCTGCAGAGTGTCGGACACCATGCAGAGCTCTAAGTCAGTTATTATTTGTTGTAGTTGTTGGGTAGCTTCTACGAGTTGGTCTACTTGATGCACAACTCGGTCTTTTGCCTTTGGCTCTATGCCTGTTGTTATCTCCTCAAATAAATTGGTCAAAATTATTTGAGGAGGAGATAGAGAGTCATTAGAAAAAACTCTAATAATTTTTTAGGGCTCATTTTAATGAGTTCCAGCTTGTAAATAAAGTTTGAAAAACATTTGATTTGTTCTTTCCTTCAAAAAAATCAAAACTCAGGTTTCAGTAGCTAATTCATTTTTCAAAAGGGATTCTAAGCTACTGAAAGCCTAGCTTTCGGCAGCTAAAACGCGAAACTCAGGGCTATTTTAGCTACCGAAAGCACATAAATTCTGCGCTTTTACTAGGTTGAGTCATCATTTTAAAATGATGATTCTGAGCGACTGGAGAATCATTTTCATAAACGAGAGGAGGTTTTTGTTCCTAACACCTCATATAACAATAACCTCTCTCCGTTTTACTTCATGTGTCACATATTGGGAGAATCGAATCCATCTCTGGGCCCTAATTTTCGGATCTGAGATTTCCCTGTTTGACACATGTTTTTGAAATGCGTATCCTGGGAAAATGAAAATGAATATCGAATAAATGAGAGAAATTTTTTCTCAAAACAAACCTATATACAAAAACCTCTCTCAGTTTTCAAAAATATGTTTTTATTTGAGAGATATGGGTGAATCTTTAAGCGACATATTTCCAGAAAATTTCTGCACAGAACAGGGCAAAAAGCTACTATTTTTGCCCAAATCACGTTTTCTCGATTCCAGGACGCGTGGGAACAATTCTAAATGAAGGATAACAATTGTGGGAGTACAGATCATACTTCTTTTAAATATTTGGAGTAATTTTATGAAGGAATCAAGCTAAATGACATTTATGTGCTTGACAGAAATCGTCCAGCCATCAAAGACAGATTTTGAAATCTGTGTTTTTCACCAGCAAGCTGCCAAATAATGATGAAAGTTGTTGATTTTGACTTATCATCATAAGATTAGATCATATATGATAAGATCCATTTTGATTATGTTTATTGTAGGTATTTCAGATCCATTAAAATAGGATCTTGAAACCTTGATGTAAAGGCTATAAAGCCTTACAGTTATAAGAATACAAANAACAGTCTGAGGACTGTGATTCAACTTTGGGGACTTGTATCCATTTTTCATTTCAGACATTTATGGATTCATCTTGACACAGAATCTTCTTTCACTGTGTGTTGTTCAGTTTTCTAACTTACATCTTTTCTGCGTTTATGAGTAACTTGTATGCAGTGTTTTATGTATATCTGATGACAGATAATTGTCATCTTATCTCTTCATCGATATATTAAGCTTGTATACATTGGTCTTTCTAATGACAGATGACTGTCACCTCATCTCTTCTTTGATAGACTTAGCTTATGAACATTTTCTGCCTATTGTAATTAGTCATTCACATGGATAGTCTTGTGTATGTGATTCTACTGATATAATAAGCCATTCTTCTTACTTCCATACTTTGATTTAAACCTTTTGATCAACATAGTTGAAAGCCTTTCATCTTCAAGTGAATTTATATGTTTTTTGAGTGATTGTGAGTATATCAAGTCATCCGACTAGATCCTATTTCCCATACATTATTGATCTATTTAAGTTACCAGGCTCATTCCCTTTATAGTCAAGGAAAGACTTCTGGAGTGATAACAAAATGGCACCGTTTCCGGAGAACGAAAGTGAAAGTAGAGTTTCCCTGGGAGAATGTCATGGATTTGTTTCTTGATGGCAGACAAGAGACAAACATAAAATTTGATTGTAATCATTTGCCTAGTGACTCCACATTAAAGACTCCACTGGGGAGGATCCGGTTGATAAAAGATGAAGAGGCTGAAATCAATATCCAGGTATCAGTTCATTAGTTTCCTTCATGAATTGTTGTTGTTCTTTATTAGCTCCTTCATATCTTTCCCTTCACATGTTAAAAGAATTATCCTCTGTTTTGTATATTCTGATGATTATCAGCCTTCTTTCATATATCCATCTTTAGAAGAATATTTGCAGCCTGCTTGCATTGTAGAGGTTGATTCAGTCTTTTTGCCTTAGCCTGTTCAAAAACATGACCACAATATTTCATTTCCTTTAGAATCTGATCAGCCATGTGACCTTGAAAAGATAGAAATTGTTTCAAAACCATTTCAGATCTCAACCCCTCTTGCCATAATTTCTTAACCTTGTCAACAACTTACCATCTCTCATGATCAGCCCACATCCTTTCAAGTTAAGATCCGAATGAATATGTTCAAGCCTTTAAAACTGCCCGTTCTTCTTCATCCTTATCCTAATGGTTGTTATGAATATCTCCCTTGGTTTTTTGGAGAGAATCAAGCTTCAGTTGGAAGTCACTTGGAATCCTTTTTGGATTTTGTTGATCATTTTCAAATTGTTTATGAAGATGTGATCATGAGATATTTTTCTAAATATTTGATCAGAGATGTTGTTGTATGGTTTAAGGGTCTGAGAGCTGATTCTATTGGTTCTTGGATCGAGTTCTCCAATGTTTTAATGAAGTATTGGGGTGATCACAAATCACCAGATTTATATCTTGCTAATTTATATGCTTTGAAGAAAGAACAGAATGAAACCTTACTTTCTTTCAATCGGATATTTTATAGCATATACCATGGTATGCCTTTGGAGATCAGGCCTACAGAAATAGCTTCCATGATCCAGTATGTTATGGGATTGTATTCAAAACTTGCCCTTCTTTTGCTAGAAAGGAAATCTTCATCATTAAGTATTATGTTTGAAGATGCTTTAGAGGTGGAAGAGAACATTTGCGCTTCAAGGAGAATCCCTGAGCAGGTTGATGTTGAAAACCATTATCTACTTGAGCCAACAGAATGCCAGTACATTTCGGACTTCGAGCAAGAAGATTATGACTATGAGGCAGTTTAAGAACAACATGAAGTAACTAAAATTATTTCAGATTGTGAGTCAGATCCTTGAACTTTTGCAAAACTTTCCGGAGACAGGTATTCATATACAGTTTATGATCAGTTTACAAATCCAGTTAAGCCTATGATAACTCATGATTGTGTAGACAACTACATTTTTATAGTTGATCAAAATCTTTGTTATTCAAATACTGCTCTATCATCATTTTCTTAACACTGTTCTGAAGAGGAGGTCATAGTGTTTTATGATCAAAAGGCGATCACAAAAGAATCAGAAAGTCATAAATATTCTAGCAAAGAAGCAGTCATATAGATACAACTATTTCCTGAAGAGCAGCAAGTGTCTGACCTCAGTTTCAAAGATCCAGTGGCAGCCTTCATATAATCATACTTTTCAAAGAAATTGAAAGTTTCAAACTTCTTTAGCTTGCACATGTTGTCTGGTGAGTTTGGTTTTGTAAATGGCTTCTTATCATTCTTGTCACACCTCAAACATCAGCTATTAATTAGTGTGAATGATGAGATTATTTCAGTGTTAAAATTTCTTGGATGGTTGCTATGGAAATCAACGTTCACTTAACCAATTGCAGAATTGGTTAGAGTAGAGTAGGGTAGGAAATAATCTCATTGCTCGAGCATTTATTTTCTCCATTTTGCAGCAGATGTAGAAGTTACTGTGTGTGAATCAAGGCAGCCTTGAAGATATACAGAGATCATCTATACAGGTCATGAAATTTTTTTAGAAAAAGATGAATGGCTAACTCTATGCCCAATGGAATGTTGACTCCATTCCCAATGGAATGTTGACTCCATGCCCAATGAAACGCTGACTCCATGCCCAATGGAATGCTGAAGATGAAGTTATGGATTTTATTTTTCCAGGAAAGGCATGAGATCTGTGATCCTTGAAACCTCACGGGGAGGCTTTCATCCCCAATAAGGCCAGATGTTATCTCCTCAAATAAATTGGTCAAAATTATTTGAGGAGGAGATAGAGAGTCATTAGAAAAAACTCTACTAAATTTTTTAGGGCTCATTTTAATGAGTTCCATCTTGTAAATAAAGTTTGAAAAACATTTGATTTGTTCTTTCCTTCAAAAAAATCAACACTCAGGTTTCGGTAGCTAATTCCTTTTTCAAAAGGGCTTCTAAGCTACCGAAAGCCTAGCTTTCGGCAGCTAAAATGCGAAACTCGGGGCTATTTTAGCTACTGAATGCACATAAATTCTGTGTTTTTACTGGGTTGAGTCATCCTTTTAAAATGATGATTCTGAGCGACTGGAGAATCATTTTGAGAAATGGGAGGAGGTTTTTGTTCCTAACACGTCTGAGAACAATAACCTCTCTCAGGTTTCCTACAGGTGTCACATATTGGGATAAGAAAATCCATATTTGAGCCCTAATTTTCAGATATCAGATTTCCCTGTTTGACACATGTTTTTGAAATGCGGATCCCAGGCAAATGAAAATGAATCTAGAAGAAATGAGAGAGTTTTTTTCTCACAACAAACCGATCTACAAAAAACTCTCTCAGTTTTCAAAGATCTTTTTTTATTTGAGAGATATGGGTGAATATTTAAGCAACATATTTCCAGAAAATTTATGCACAAAACAAGGTAGAAAGCTACTATTTTTGCCCAGATCGTGTTTTCTTGATTCCAGGACGTGTGGGAACATTTCTAAATGAAGGATACGAATTGTGGGAGTATAGATCATTCTTCTTTTAAATATTTGGAGGAATTGTATGAAGGAATCAAGCCAAATGGCATTTCTGTGCTTGACAAAAATCACCCAGCCATCAAAGACAGATTTTGAAATCTGTGTTTTTCACCAGCAAGCTGCCAAATAATGATGAAAGCTGTTGATTTCGACTTATCATCATAAGATTAGATCATATATGATAAGATCCATTTTGATTATGTTTATTGTAGGTATTTCAGATCCATTAAAATAGAATCTTGAAACCTTGATGTAAAGGCTAAAGCCTTAGAGTTGTAAGAACACAAGGGGGGGNACTGTGATTCAACTTTGGGGACTTGTAGCCATTTTTCATTTCAGACATTTATGGATTAATCTTGACACAAAAGCTTCTTTCACTGTGTGTTGTTCTGTTTTCTATCTTACATCTTTTCTACGCTTATGAGTAACTTGTATGCAATGTTTTATGTATATCCGATGACAGATAACTGTCATCTTATCTCTTCATCGCTATATTAAGCTTGTATACATTGGTCTTTCTAATGACAGATGACTATCACCTCATCTCTTCGTTGACAGACTTAGCTTATGAACATTTTATGTCTGTTGTAATTAGTCATTCACATGTACAGTCTTGTGTATGCGATTCTAATGATATAATAAGCCATTATTCTTACTTCCATACTTTGATTTAAACCTTCTGAGCAACATAGTTGAAAGCCTTTCGTCTTCAAGTGAATTTATATGTTTTTTGAGTGATTGTGAGTATATCAAGTCATCCGACTTGATCCTATTTCCCATACATTATTGATCTATTTAAGTTACCAAGCTCATTCCCTTTACAGTCAGGGAAAGACTCCTGGAGTGATAACACCTGTCACAGAGCGAAGTGCTCTATTGACTGCTTCTTGCACTTTGAGTTTCTCTGTGAGAAATTGTTCTTTTTCCTGCTGAATCTGTGTTTTCTCCTCTTCAAAATTTGTCTGGAGGGAAACCTTCTCCTACTATGCAACTCGACATTGTTCTACTATTACTTATTTCACTTGCTTCAAGGCCTGGGTGGTTTTTTTTTTCTTCTTGTGCATGACGAAGGAGAGATTCGGTCGCATCATCTAGTCATCGGAGTTGGGTTGGCTCATCTCCCAACTTTGGTTCTCCCGATGGCAGGGGCACAGTGGAAACTGTGCGACTCGAATAAAGGGCCCGTTGTACCCCTCAGAGTTCGACCTCAATTCTATCATACATCTCCTCCTGCTTGGCTTCTTGTTTCTGCAAGATTTCCTGCGAGGCGTCGTTTACAACTACGATGATGAAGTCAAAGTCATCGACAGTGAGTACAGTCTTCATATTAGTCACGGTGGCTCTAGATTTCTTCTGGGAAGAGGGTTTCGGGGGATAAACCTTCCTCTTCGTCAAGGGATCAACCTCATCTTTAGGCGGTGTTACTTCTCCTTACTTCTGCTCATCTTCTTTGTTATTGATCTCTTCTACCTTGTCATCACCCCCTCGACCAAGTGATGTTGAAGTAGTATTTTATGAGGTGTTTCTTAAGTCTTGGACTTCTTCGTTTTTCTTCCTTCTGCTAGTTCCGGGTGTGTCATGTTCTATGTGAGTGACCTCTGGGCTGTCAAGTTTAGGATCTAACATCTTTGCAGGGTCAGCGGGGATAAGGAAGTATGCTGGACATTCCTTAGTTATCTCCTCAAGGTCCTCTTTGGTGAGTTTTTAGTACGACTGAAGCTCTTCCTTATGTTCGTCTGCTCGTGCAGTAATATATATGAAGTGTCGATCTGCATGAAACTTCATGAGGGGTCGAAAGCACTGTGGGGTGTTTGGCGTATATGCAAGGTTTAGCTTCAATAGCCCTCTTCAGCTGGAGGTAATTTGTGTGAAAAATTGCATTCGACTACCACTGTTTTCCCATGTCGCTCAAGTACCAGAGCGTGGTGAACTTCGCAGTGAGCGGCTCGAACGATTCAATGTCCGGGAAGGTCACACCTTCTGGCATCTCCCAAGCAACAAACTTGATGAGGATCAAGATCCAGCTAAAGTGGAACTCGTAGACCTGATCCTGTGCTTCGCGATAGTCTTATTCCAACTGATTAACTAGGTACTTCACCCAGTTCATCTGTACACCTTCCACTCATTTCCCCGCGATGTCAATGACAAAGCCTGTGACCTACGTGGGTCTATTCTTTCTTACTAGCTTCCTTGCAATTAACTAGCATGCTAGGTGCACTGCACAATTATAGATGGAGGCTACCTTGTAGCCTCACGCCCCCTTATCAACATCACCGTAGGTGTCCTTGATCTTCTATGCTAACGCGTGATCTGTGGCTTTCCCTTGATAGAAATCCTGCAGGTCGGGTCCTTGCATACTCAATCCGGTGATCCTATGGATCAACGTCGGATCGACTATGATACATCGGTCTAGCCATAAGTATTCTCCATGGTAACATGAAAGTAGGAGCTTGACACAAGCGTTAACTTCTTGGTGCCTTCCAAAGTGTGGGATTTTCATTACATTCAACAGGGTGGACTGTGCGAGGTTCATCGTCCATGGATGGGGGATGATTTTTGAGTTCTTCCCCTTCGTCCTAGTCAATTATTTATACGAGGTGAGCATACTATGATTCTTGCGGTCCCCTAAGTTGAAGTCACTGAAATTCAAGTTTTGTTGTGCTCGAACTGTGCGTATCCCCTTCAGGTGGTACGCAGTAACCATGGTGTACCCAAAATCTCTGGGTACACTATCACGACTCACCGCACTGGCTAGAGGCGGGATGTAGTCGGGTAATATGGTCGGGATCAGCTTCGCATTTGCTAGGTCATCTCTGTGCTTGGTTCTCTTTTCTGTGACGACTCGGGATGGCCCGGATCCACGAGCGGTCGACGGAGATGCTTGCACTCCTCTCGTCAATGAAGCTTGAATACTTGCAGACATTACTTTCTCGGCCATGAGATCGATGAGAACTTATTCGACATTTTTCTTTACGGCGTTGAGCTCATCTGACATACACGCTTGGATCTAATGGATGAATGAATGCGCAAAACAATAGAACTGGTGTCGATCTTACTAATAACAACGTAGTAGAAATGAGTTATCTCTGATACAATTCGCAAAAGTGTTCTCGATGCAACAATCGATAGAATAAGTAAACAACTAGGTAACATATCTGTCCAATGGGCGAGAAGCCTTCATTAATTCAGTTCTGCCCATTATGGCGCAGTCCCAACGGTATGATGGCAAGCTTTCTGGCCATAAATTTCGTTCTAATTGTTCATGGTGTCGATCTAACGGTTATATTGTTTCCAATGGCTATGTTTCTTCACCATGGCGAAGTTCCATGTGACATTGTTCTGATCTCCCGACGAAGTTCCAATTTTGTGAATTTTCCTTCTGCAAAGTTCCCTCTGGAACCTTCTATAACTTTTCGATCTTTTCTCTCTTCTTACTGAGATTTCTAGCCTTTTTCCCGGTGATATTCATCTCGTTATTCCTCTTTCCATTATGGTTCTTGTCTTCTTTTGGCATAGTAACTTCACACTGTTGAGATTCCTTCGTAGGGTGCATGGGTAATGCTTTTTCTTTATATAGGGTAGGTGCTTCAATCTTCTGTGAGTCTTATTGGGTTATTTCAACTTTGACATCCAAGTTAAATAGATTTGATCTATTCTCTTGTTCCTCAATCAAGTGTGTGATCCTCCTAGTCATGAATTCTTTTAATTCTTGCTTTTTCTGCTTTAAGACTTCTTCTTCTTTCCTTCTAGTATGATCCTTCTCAATCCAGGGTTTTCCTAGTAACATAGTAAATGGAGCGTTGTTCTCAATAAATTTAACAACCCCAAAATATTCCTCTGTCAAAGTTCCATGAGCACTCATAGATATCTGGGTAAGTCTTCCACATAGGGTTATCAGTTGTCCTCTAAACAATCATATTCCTCCCAATGAAGGAATCATAGCAGGCTTTCCTATAGCTTCCCAAGTTCTTTCTGTCATTATATTCACCTATGTTTCTTCATCCAGAACACAGTCAATGTTGAAGTCTCCTATTCTTACTTCTATTTTCTTTTTCTCTTTTAAGATCTCTGATAGATTAGTATCTCGATGGTCATTCAGGGTTTCTTTCATCTGTAATAGTATAGTCTCTGATTCCTTCTGGGGTTCTACCAAGGTCTCAGTTTCTTGACCTTTCTCAGGGTCTACTTGTTCCATATTCATTTTTTCAAGCTTAGCAATCATTCTAGGGAAATCCAAAACTTCATGGTCCATATATTTACAACAAAGACAACTAGATCTTCTACCAGGGCATTCCTTAGCCATATGACCCGATCTTCTGCAACTGTAACAAAGGTTTAATCCTCTCTTTCTCTTAAATGATCCCCAACCTTTCCTGTACTATGCACTAGGATCATAGTAGTTAACCTGCAAAAAATTATTTCTAGGATCCTGCATCCATTTGTTAGTCCAAACATTCTTTCTATGCATAGGTATAACATATCTTTCACTATTCTTATTAGATCTACTCAAATCAAACCTTATTTCATCTAGTTGCACCCTACTTTTCAAGCTAGGACAAAATTTATCAAACATACCTAGATCCATACTTTAGAAATAAGAATTTCCACTAATCTTACTTTCAACAGAGCACAAAGCTCTCAGATCTAAAACTTTTCAATATCCTTACCTTTATCGGAGCACAAAGATTTCAGATCTTACCTCTTTTCTTTAGATCAAACTTCTTTTCTTAGCACAGAGCTTTCGTAGATCAAGTAGGATGTTTCACACTAGGGCAATAGATCTACGTATGGATCTTTCGTAGTTTCATGTTAGATCTTCGCACAAAGCTCATTTTTCCTCAGTTCCTAGAAATCACAGTTTCAAGTTAGATCTTCGCACAAAGATCATTTTTCCTTAGTTCCCAACAATCATGGTTTCAGGTCCCGACAACGGAACCATTTGTTCGCACAAGGGTAGACCCAGGGTTCAATGCTACAACAACGCACCAACAAAACCCTAACTATCGACCCTTTTGGAAACACCTACGAAGCAGATGAAGTCTCACCCGAGGTAGAGGCAGGGGTGGTTGCAGGACTCCATTGTCTGCAACCTTAGCTGGGACACATATTTGTGATTGTAACACCTTGACAAAGCACTTATCAATATAGTTCATCAATTTTTAACCGGTATCTACTTCGCAGGTAAATACCCTAATTACATAGCATCATTGTATTCAACCATATCTAACATCTAACAACACTTAGCATGACAAAACAAATCAGATCTAGCAGATTCAAGCACTAAGCACATTCACACGGGTCAGATCCAACATTTACTCTCACTATTAAGCACAAAGCAACAGCAGATCTACCTATCATTCATCTATATCAAATCACTAAGAAAGTAAGTACATAAACGCATCAACACATCGCACAAAGCATTCACAACACAAGATGTAAGTGGTTCACCCCCACCCTAGGGCTACGTCCACCAACTCTTTGTCTTCTTTATTATCTTTCTTCAATCTTCTTACATGCACAGAGCCTTCAGATCAACTTCGTAGAGGACAAGAGATCTGTGCACTCTTCACCAGATCCTCCTTCCCAAGCTAGGTTACGACACAAAGCCTACATACAGTCCTTGCAGCCACTTGCACTCAGCCTTGCAAACACACACAAAGCAATTACAACTGTTTGCACTCAACACCACTTACAACTGACTTGTCATTCACACTTAGCCATTCATATATGTATATCCTCACTACATCTCCTAACATCTATTTATACATTACAAAATCGGGCCTAAACATGGGTAAACCCATGGGTCGACATCCCCATACCCGTTACATAATCCCAAATCCCAAAAATCCCTAAAAGGGGGTCGAGATCCCGCAATCTCCGCTTCGTCTTTCGCTCTACCTTCGACAGCCTATCGAAGTCCCAAAAATAGGTCAAACATGACTAAGGATCCTCAAAACTTGGTCAATGGCCAACAAGAAGAAGCCTTTTTGGCCAAACTATTTTCTAGATAACTCAGATTCTTTTGTTGCACTTGTTGTGAACCGTTATGCTACTTTTTTCTCAACACTAGAGTTGTGTAATATTTCACCTCACATTGTAGACTATTCTTATGTGTGGGTGTTGCATTTTTATTATCATTCTCTAGAAAATATCTGTCTAAATTTGTGAACATAGGATTGTAAATGATTGTTTCAATACTAAACTACTATGGGTTTGCAGACATTTACCAATATTATTGTCTTTACTCTATGCGAACTATTTCTTGGGTCATCGATAGGGGCATGTGTGGTTCTATGTTTGCTTTCCGATTACCTTTAGTTTCGTCTATACACATGCATTTTCATATTAGGTTATTTTCATTTCACTCTTTAGCTTAGAAACCATCACTGATGGACTGGTCCCCAACCAATAAACCCCAAAAACAATAATGGTTGTAGGGATATAATATAGATGGGTTCCCTATTTCAAATGGTGTGAGGTTTAATTGGGAATTCTTATTGGGAGTAACCCATGATGTTGATGTTGATGTTGATGTTTTGGTATCCGCGGGAGGATATTTCCTTCCTAGATAACCCTTCTTTGATGTGGAGAATATTCTAGAAGCAAGTGAACCACTAAACAGATGTTAGAAAACCCTAGGAGATAAGTCGACCTCAAGAGAATTAATATTAAAGTAAAAGACACATCCAAAAGAAGAAGTCGTCCCCAGTCAACTGGACAATCTAGTATAAATAGGAAGTTTCCTAGCTCATTTGTACACACTCAATTAGAAGTGTGAAGGTCTAATAAGTGTAGTTGCAGCTAAAAGGTGTGCAATTCTGGGAGAAACAACTACAACTAGAGGGGGCGCTAGTCTGGAGGAATAGTGCAACAATATTTTGGTATTTCTCTTATGCCTCTATTAGTATAAGGTACGCTATCTTTGTATGGTTATTGCATTGTTGTTGCAACAATATTGTGGCTAGGGTTTATCTGTTTGTTTTGGAGTAAGCTTTCCATAATTATTCTAAGTAAAGGTTAGTGTGATCGGGGGTGGCATATGTGAATTCCTATGGTTGGGTGAAAATGATGTAACATTGTCTATGGTTAAATGAGCATACCAAAATTTTAACATGGTATTAGAGTTGGTTACCTTCAGAATAATTTGACCGCTGGAAGGAAGGTATTCAGTTTCCCCTTTGTCAAGATCGTTGATCAACACTTACTAAACTCACTAAGAAGGTCTACTAAGTAGGGCACATCTCTTCTCTAGATCAGATCTGCAAATTTCTAAAGTTGAGAAATTATGGTTTCCTCATAAAACCCTAGGTCTATAGTGTCAGTTGCAGATGCAGTGCCAGTTCCTTCATGGCAGTTCCCTCATGTCAGTTCCTCCATGCCAATTCCTTTATGTTAGTTCCTTCATACCAGTTTCTTTGTGTCAGTTGTAGAACTAGTTGCAGTTCCAACACAAGTTGCAATATCAGTTGCAGTGAAAGTTTTTGTGAAGTATTGGGATTAATTTTTGGTTTTCCTAGTGCATGTTACCCTAGCGAATCTCCAACTACCTTTAGATTTCAAGTTGGAGAAATTTGAAGTTTTAGGGTTCATTGTTGCTTGTTGTTGTTGCCAGATGGTGTCGCTGTCTACCATTGTTTGTCATATGTATGTACTTGTATATGTTTAAATTGTATCACTATCTTGAGGGTGTTTGCAGGAAAAGGGGTCTTTTTTCCAAGCACAAAATCGGGAAACTATATAAAACTACCCAAGTGGGACAACAACAACTAAACTCCGGGTTTTCATATCAAGTTTGATATTTCTTTATATTTCTACAATTTAAGTAAGTATTGTAACTAGAATAACAATCTTTAGAATTCTATTATTGCTAGTTTAGTAAACACTTGATTATTGTTGGTACGACTACCATTAAGTAAATGATCATATTAATAATTCACTTGTTTACAAGATAAATTGATCTTCTCCAGGAGATTTTCTTGGTTGACCTTGTTCTAGGAAGGTTATCTTGTAAATTACATGGAGGTTACCATGGATATATTGTTGTTCTTGTTTCTTGTTTCACACAGGTCATAGGTAATATCTTTGAGAGGGAGATATAATGACGGTTGCAGGAGGAAAAATGAAGTAGATTATCCAGACATAGAGTCATTCATGTCCATGTAATGAAGGAGACAAGGAGGTTAGCACATGTAGAGGGAGTAGATGACTCTGAAGAATATATAGCTTCAAAGGGAGTCAAGATTCAGAGGTAGCATGCAGACTCAGAGTGAGCTTGATCTCAGAGAGAGTTGGTTGCTTAGAGACTTTCATTTAGAAAGTATTCCTCTTCAGATTTAGATTCATATGGGAGAGATGTCTTCCAGGACTGACAGATAGAAGGCTAGATCAAAAACTTTAGATACTTTGAGGAAATATGAGACCTCCTAGGAGGATTCCCTTGTTTCAGTGAAGAAAGCTAGTCAGAAGGATTGGGATGTGGACCTTTTTACCTTGATTCTGATACATGTACATTGGTTGAAAAAAAATATTTGTTGATACGCCTACGTGGTACAAGTGGATATGGATTGAGAAATGCCTCAGATGGAGATGTGAAGTTGCAGGGTTATACAAACTTTCACTAGGAAGGGAGTGTCATCGATCAATAGAGTACTTCTGGTTGTTGCTTTAGTTTGGGATCAATGTAATCTCATGGTGGAGCGGGAAGAAAACTTCAGTGGAACTTAGTACATCAGAGGAATAATATATAGCAACCAGTATTGCAAGTCATGAAGCAGTGTGGCTTCAAAATTTTCTTACAAGACTTCATCCAAAACATGATGTAGAAGGGAGTTGTGAAGCTCTAGTACACATCCATAGATGAGTAGCATCGGGAAGACATTCTCCTAGATTGGTCATGATGATTTGACCAAGGGAGAAAGATACATTCACTCATAGGATTATCCATGTTGATTTTGGCCAGTGGTGAATGGCCTAGGTGCAATTTTTCTCCTATTATTCATGTTGATTTGACTAGGAGAGGAAAGACTCGAGGTGCTTCAGATACAAGCTTGGCGTGATGTAGAATTTCCACTCTCGTTGAGAGGGAAGTGTGTTTTTTCTTCTCATGCTGACTAACCCCTCTGGCCAAGGGTTCCTTGGATCAGTATTGTGACTAAAGGGGTAATGCATTATCAAACTTGATGAGATAAGAAACATCACACACATAGTCGTGAGGACTACGGGAGTAGCTTCATGCTATTGGATGAGACTATAACTATGGTTGATGGAATATTGTAGTAGTTGTGTGCTACTAGATGATTGTGGCATAGTTATAGAGACATCGACTATGATTATGGTTGATGGCATATTGTATTAACTGTGTGTTACTAGATGATTTATACATAATCATAGGTATGAAGATGGTTGATGGCATTGTAGTAGCGATGTGTTACTAGATGATTGTTGCATAGTCATACGGATCTTAACTATGGCTGAGGGCATATTGTAGTAGTTTTGTGTTACTATATTATTGTTGCATAGTCATGGAGGTGGCATACTATGATTATGGTTGAGGGCATATTGTAGTGGTTGTGTGCCACTAGCTGATTGTTGCATGATCATAAAGATTGTTGTATTACATGGTAGTTTGATTACAGGAGAGAGGCATTGTGTCTCTGGATAAAAGTTGTGTGCTACTTGGATTGGTTATGCACCACTAGATAGTAGTTATGTACTACTATGGATCGACACAGTCATGTTCTACTATATGGCATTGAAGTGGTAGTTGTGCGCTACTAGTTGAGTGCCATGGAGACTACCAGTTCACATTGGGAGTAGCTGAGTGCTACTTTCTTACAGAGATCGTGACATACGATTCAAGCTACCGATGGCATTGTGGAAGTTGTGTGCTACTAGTTGATTGCATAGTAGTCAGTGGAATACTAGATGAAGACATCGTGAAAGATGCCTCCCTAGCTAAGAGGGAGTGTTGATGTTTTGGTAGTTGCGGGAGGATCTTTCCCTCCTAGATGACCTTTCTTATATGCAGAGAATATTCCAGAAGAAAATGAACCACTAAACAAATGTTATAAAACCCTAGGAGAGAATTCGGCCTCAAGAGAATTAATATTAAAGTAAAAGACACATCTAGGAGGAGAATTTGGCCCCAGTCAACTAAACAGTCTAATATAAATAGGCAGTTTCCTATTTCATTTGTACACACTCACTTAGAATTGCGTAGGCCTAAGAAGTGTAGTTGAAACTAAGAGGTGAGCAAGTCTGGGAGAAACAACTATAGTTGGAGGGGGCTCTAGTCTGGAGGAATAGTGCAATAGTCTTTTGGTATTTCTCTTGTTCTTCTCTTGGTATAAGGTACGTTGTATTTGTATGGTTATTGCGCTGCTACTACAACATTATTGTGTCTAGGGTTTATCTGTTGGTTCTAGAGTAGGCTTTCCAAAATTATTCTAAGTAAAGGTTAGTGTTCTTGGGGATGGCATATGTGAATGCTTATGGTTGGGTGGAAATGATGTAACATTGTCTATGGTTAAACAAGCATATCAAAATTTTAACAGTTGATCGAGGTCACATAAAGCACATCAACAGGTGGATTGATAGGTCCAATGAATTTGAGGGCCCACTTTTCAAAAGGATCGATCAATACTTGAGGTTGTAATGACATTTCATCTTATTGGACCAGTTTCCCCATCCTTTGACATATGTCACAACTCCTGACATACTTTTTTCCATCCCTAAATATGGTAAGCCAATAGTAGCACCTTATAAATATTCCTTTTATCTATAAAATGTCCTCCAAATGGTAGGCTTTCAAAATATCAAATATTTTATCTTCTCAAACACAACGGTGAAAGATATGATCCAAACTTGTTCGAGAGAGGTGGCCTTGAACCCAGGAATACATAGCACTATGACATATCACCTTTTTATTTTCCCTTGACGAGAGATGCTATGGAAGTTTTCCTATAATTATATAATTAGCAATATCCACAAACCACAATGTGTGAATATATAATGAAAACATGTGTTCATTAGGAAAAGCATCCTCTACATGACTAGTATCCCCTTCATTATTTAACCAAGAAAGAAAATATGCAACAACATTTTATTTTCTTGGTTTATAACAAATAGTAATGTTAAATTCTTGAATTAAAAGAAGCCACTTAGTCACCCTACCATTCGTGACCGGTGTGGTCACAATTTATTGAATGGAAATGTGATCAATGTGCACAAATACTAGGTAACCAATAATGTAATGACAAAATTTATTGCATGCATGAAAAACAACAATAAATTATTTCTTTGTTACCGTATAATTGATCTTTGTAGGAGTAATATTCTTACTAATGAATTAAATGACATACAATTTATGTGCCTCTTGTTGTTCAAGAAAAACTCTAATAGTTGTATCTAAAACATCCATCGATATATGGAATGAAAAGGACCAATCCAACCCCCTTAATTTCGTGCTATAGATATATTTTCTTTCAAGGTTTCAAAGATAGACTGATAGGAATTAGTCCAACAAAACTCTATATCTTTCAAAAGAAACGTAAATAATGGTGATGAACTCTTAGTGAAATTTTCTATGAATCAACGATAATATTCTACATGGCCTAATAAACTACGTACATATTTTTTAGTTGTTGGGACTGGAAGTTTGGTAACCACTCCAATTTTTGTAGGGTCCACTTGGATACCTATGGGAGATATATGATGCCCAAGAACAATTTCCTTCGTAAGTATCATATTTCATGATGAAGGGATAGATTCATTTCTTCGAATCTTACAAGGACTCTCTCAAGTTTGTTCATGGCTTCGTCAAAGGTGTTCCCATATACAATGAAGTCATCCATGTATATTTCAACATAGTCATGGATCAAGTCAGAAAATATCCCAAGCACAACCCTTTGGAATGTAGCAAGGGCATTGCATAATCCAAAAGGTAGTACTCAATAAGAAAAAGTACCCTGAGGGCAAGTGAATGCAGTTTTGTCTTGATTAATTTTAGGGGCTAGGTGAATTTGATTATACCAATTGAATCCATCTAGAAAGGAGAAATATTTATTTCCTGATAAAGTGTCTAAGACTTGATCAATGAATGGAAAAGGAACATAATACTTCTAAGTGGCTTTATTTAGTTATGTGTAATCTACACAAACTCTCCATTTTTGTTTTTCTTTGGAAAAATGACAAGAGGTAAAACCCACTTGCTATCATAAATAGGATAAATGAAGTTTACATTTAATAATTTTTGCAACTTAGTCTTCGCTATTTCATGTAGTGCAAGATTCATCCGTCGTTGAGGTTTTCTAATTGATTGAAAATCATATATATATATATGATGAATGCATAGACTGGGGTCAATTCCTTTCATATCTGTATAATCCCATGCAAATGATTTAGCATGCAATTTTAGCAACTCAATCAACCATTTTTTTTATGCTTTTAAATGAGGGTTTATGTTGAATGTTTCTTTTGGAAAAAATTCTATTGGCGTGTTGTTTGTTTCAGATGCATTGTAAATATAGGATGATATGAATTGGAATTCTATTTGAATGGTAGAGAAAGAACATGTTTCTTCCATCATATTCATAATATGATTGGTGTGTGAATATGGATTAGTGAGGAGGTCACAAATGAGCTTGTCTTCAATTTTCTCTTTGAAGGAGAGAGTTGGTTTGATCATAAGTAGTTGTTGAACATTTTCATCATCACTATCTTCATTCCCCACCCACATGGATGTTTCATGGGAAAATTTTGGTTTGGATGGAGGATATAGTGTGAGTTTGTATAAGTTCCATGGGAAATAGTCATATCTTTGGATCTACATCCAAAAAAGGCATTGGCATTGGACAACCAGGGCCTTCCTAAAATCAAAGGGTGAGTCCCAATATTTGACTTGGTATGTAGAACCATGAAATCTTCAGGATATTCCCAAGAATATAAAAATGTTACTATATCTTCTAAAATACCTTCAGGTTGATAGTGGATCGATCAGCTAATTGGATAACAATAGGGGTTTGTCAAAGGTTAGTCAACTTGAGTTTGTTCATTGTCTCCTTGGTCATGACATTTATGGAAACTACTAAATCAATAAAAGTAATAGGGATACAAATGTTGTTAAGTGTGAATATCAACAAGGGACTACCTGGATCTGTATACTTAGTAGTGAGAATATTCCCAAGCATTAAATCAACTAAGTAACCAATCACTTGAACTGTTGGAGGATCTTTCCTTCTCCTTCCTGGCTTCTTTAAACATAACTCCCTAACAACTCTAGCATAAATAGATATATCTTTGATGGATTGGAATAATGGAATTCTAACACATACATTCTTCAATTCCCCAATAAATTCAAACTTAGGTTGAATAAGGGATTTATCAATGTTCAACATTTTAAGATAAGGAGGAGTTTGGATAGGACTTGGCTGGTTTGAATTTTCTGGGAAAGTTGTTTGTTCTATAGAGGAATCTCTATCAATTTGGTCATTTAGTTCAACACATTTTTTCTCATCATCTTGTTCCAAAATGATGGGAGTATTTTGGTTAATCACTTTCCCTCATCATAAATGGACATCGTGAATATTTACAAGGGAAATTAAATAAGTTGGATAGTTGGGTAACTCAGTGTTGTAAGAAAGCTAAGATACTTTATTGTTTGGGTTATTTATGGGATGGGAAGGAATTTGAGATGGACTTTGAGGAGGTTGATTGTATGGAAATTTCAATCGTTGTTGAGGTTGTTGTTGTTGTTGGAATGAAAGATGTGGTGGAGGAGGATATTGTTGAAGTTGTTGTGGTATGTTTCCATAAGGAAAATTCCCTCACCAACCTTGTTTCCAAGGTTGGTTTTGATCTTGGAGAGTCCATTGTTGCCATGATATTGGTGGATAGAAAGCGACAAAAGGATTTTTCAAGTGTTGTTGATTAGCCCAAAATGCATTATATGATTGAGAATGATCTTGGACCATACCTGGTGAGCAAGTTTGCCAAGGTTTTTTCTAGTTTATGAAACAAAGTTGCTCCATTTATTCAGTAGATCCTTGGAAAAATAGTTTAATATTGGGTAATGAAGGGAAACTACTTCTTGCATGGATCTTCTCACATCTAACACAAGTTTCTACATCGCTTAATGGGAATTCTCGTAAAGGTTGCTTCTTTCAAAATTTTGAGCAAAATATAGCCAAAACCAACTCTTCTTCATCTTTCTTCTTCTTGATTTCCATGGTATCCAATGGGGAGCTAAGATAGCTAAGGATGTTATATTTAAAATTATCTAACAAATTCCCACTCTTCTCTCAAGTGACTCCACTACCCCTGGAGGATTTAATGGTTCTTGATGGACTTTCTAGAGGACCCCTAACTTTTTTATTGTTACCTTGTGAGTATGATTTATACAATTCATGTAGTGTCCCCAAGGCCGAGCCCCGTTGCAAACCGTGTTCTGAAAGAAATTGTAATTATGTTTTATAGGTTGGTGAGCCAAGTTTTTATAAGCTGGTGGCTTACGTAATTGTTAGGCCAGAGAGCCAAAGGGTTGGAGGCCAAGGGCCTAATTTTGTACTTGTATGTATGCAGAACATTTAATAAAATTGTAAACATCGCCAGGTGCAGACCGACCATGATGAATGAGTGAAGGGGGATTGAGCATCCACAGAGTGGGCAAGGAATTAGGGGCTGGAAGGTGGGAAAAGGGGCTAAGTGTTGAGCCTAGGGGGCTTAAGCCTGGGAATAATATTTTTATATTATCCCAAAAGACATGTGAATTTTATGTTTTATCCTAAGTTTCTGGCAAGGGGAGAATATGCAAGGGAGATGCGTGCTGGTGGAATGCATGTGGTTTCATGGGTGACAAGTGTCAACCCTAACGCATGCGAATAAAACGGCTAGGGTGAGCCATGAGAAGGGTTCCTCCTCCATTTCCATCCTATTACCTGAGCGTGTAGGGGGCGCTGAACAGTACGACCAACCCAACCTCTACAAGAATACCTCGTGCGTTCCGGAGAGCCAGGAAAAGAAAAAGCTTGTGTTTGTCTCTGCAAATCCGTGTACACCCTCTGTTCTGAGAGACGAGAAGACTGTGTTCGTTTTCTGAAAAGCCCGGTTCATCCTCCCCGTTCTGCACCAGAGAGTCTATGTAATTCCCTGCAGAAATTGCTTGTCACGCAATTCTGAAAATCAACACCGTGAGACCTTGCCGCCATTGCAGAGCTTGTTTGAGAAGTCTGAGTCTGTATCCCCGGTTGAATGTAGTGGTCATGCAGAGATGGACTGCGTGTGATTTGTTTTCCAGTGCAGGTGGTAATTGAGCCTGTGTATTCCCTCTCTCCAGGAGAGGGAGGTGGCCGTGGTTAGAAGAGGCAGGTTGTCAGGCCTGCGAGCAACTCCTTCCAGGTGAGAGAGTTTGTTGGGAAGTGGTTCCCTCCAGAGAGTGTCCAGCACTAGCTTCAGGCTCTGAGACTTCCTGATCTGGCCTGTTTTCGAGACCCATAGAGGGAGGTTAGCACCGATGGACTGTGCTTGTGAAGGTGTATACTCCCGGGTGGAACAGGCATGTGGGGAATGAGAGTCTGGTAGTAGTGGGCATAAGATGGTGTCTTGGGAAGAACCCTTCCAGATTGTATGTGTTGTTTTCCCTGTAACCTCAGCCTAGCCTAGGATTCCTTGTCTTGGGGTGGAGCTTAGTCCCAGCTCGGGGGTGACCCACTGCTGAGATGATGAGCAGCGTGGTCTAAGGATGGGAGGTTCATGGAAGGCCTGCACTTGGTTGGTGGAACCTACCACTGTTAAAAGATAAGTATCTGATTATGCCTTAATCATGTTTTGCAGGACTGTGCTACTTATGTTATCATGATTTCCACTATGTATATGAATTAGTATGAAATGCTATTGATTGTTAGTTATGGCAGTAACTCATATGAATACTCTGTGTAGAATGTGTTTATTTGTTTAAATGCATGGGATTTATAATACCTGTATGAGTTATGTGCAAAGTGGTGTTATAGTATTCTTTTAATAGCGTTTAAACCTTGGTAGCCAGAAAAGGTGCGCTACAGCTTGGTATCAGAGCCAAGGTTTCGACACCGAGCCCAGATGGGCCAGTGGAGCGGTCTTTGGACCGAGGATGCGAGGGGAAATTGGGTTTGGAAGGCCAATTTCGGACCCTAGTGTGCTCCAAAGTGTCAAGAAGTTACTTGATGAGTTTTTAAGCTCAGGAGGTATAGCGGCGTTATGAAACCGCAGCCAGTGTGGCATAAGTCCACAGGGAGAGAGGACTCCACACCAGAAGTGTAGGAGCTTTAGGATCTGTTCGGGAGGGAGGGTGAACCCTCGTGACTGTTAGATCTGGAAAGTGTGCATGGGGTTTAAAGCCCTTTGTAAATTGCATAGGAGTGTGGAAATCGCGATGCGCGAAATCCCGAAATAGATCTAGACTGTCCGAATGATGGAGGCCACGTGTCATGAGATTTCCCATTTCGGGAAATCGGGAATCGCGATATCGGGAGTCCTGGTAACAAGGGATCGGGGATTTACATGGTGGAAACCCCAGAGAAGTCGTGGATCGTCCGATTTGAGAAGGCCACGTGTCGAGAGATTACCTGTTTCGGGAAATCAGGGATCGGGGATTCGGGAGTTCCGTTGACAAGAACTCGGACTCTCGCCTTGATAAATCCCGACCAATAATGTCGAGACGTTATCATGTGGCTAAGTCCCGATGAACGGACGAGATTACTTTGGGGAATATCCGGGTCTGTAACGACCGTCCGATGTGAGAAAGAGATGCACGAACTTTCGATGCCCGAAACCCCGAAATGCCGCAAGGAATTGCGCCGTAGATCTGAGAAAGATCTGACCGTTGGATTTTTTTAGGAATGGATGTGGACACATGGAGATGTACCACATGCCAGTGGATCGAGAAGAGAAGCGATAGAGGTGGGACCCAATGACGTCGTTAAAAAGCGACATGGGCCCTCATTAACGTGCCACGTGCCACCGTAGTTGTGGGTAACCACTATGCCATGTGGGCCTGGAGGGTAGAGTAAGTCAGAATTTCGGAAGTCGAGGGTTGGAAAGGAAAACAAGTTTGAAAGCCTCGTGGGCCAAAACCCCGAAACCCGAAGCCTCGAAATCCTGAAGTGCCGAAAATGAAAGTTTCGAAAACACGAAAATTGCAGAACCGAACGAGAGCTCAGAAAACTTATTTGAATCAAAATGTCTTTCATTCTTGTTCGTATTGGCTTATAAATGTTATGGATTGTTCTGAAGGAGTAATGGCCTAACAAACTTCGAATTTAATTGCACAGTGCATGTGCAGAGTTTATCAAAGGTCGGGACTCCAGTTAACCAACGCCGAGTATGGAGTGGGAAAAAGGGCAGATTACCCCCGAAACAGAAGACGAAGAGGAAGGAAAGGAAGTCAACCTGGGAATCGAAGGATTGAACTCCAATGGGCATTGAAAAGAGAAGGATAAGGAAGGACACATAATGAAAATCATTGAAGGATTGCAAAGAGAGGCCAAGGCTCGCCGAGCTGATAGTCGAAAGCTCATGAAAGTCAGGGATCAGCAGGGTGAATTAAACTTAAAATTTTTGAAGAGCCTGGAAAGAATAGAGAAGAAACTCGAGAAGGGAAGAGATTCAAGTACGAAGGAGAGTTGCAGAACCCATGGGAGAAGAAGTAGGTCGAGGAGTGGTAGTTGACATCTTAGTCGCTCCCAAAGACATTCTGACAGGAAGACACACAGTAGTTCAAGCCTGTCCCCTACCAGAAAACATCATAAATCTAGAAAGGAGGAATTGAAAGGGGATATGAACAAGATTAAGCCTCCGACATTCGATGGAGAACATAAGAAGGAGGAAGATGTCGAGACCTAGTTTCTTGGCATGAAGAAATACTTCCAACTGCAGAATTATTCTTCCCATGCAGAGGGAAGAATTGCAATGTACCAACTGAAAGGAAAAGCATCCATGTGGTGGGATCAGTTTGTGCAGGTGCAGCACATCCGAGAGAAAGAGGTCACTTGGAAGGAATTTAAGAGGTATTTCGAGAAGAAATACCTGACTAAAAGATACTATGATAGAAAGATGAAAGAGTTCTTCGAAATCAAGCTAGGCAGCATGACTATTGATGAGTATGAACGAAGTTTCCTAGAACTAATGAAGTATGTTCCATTCATCAAAGATGAGACTGCCAAGATTCAGAGATATCTGAGTGGACTTCCACCTTCCATGAGTGACAAGATTCAATATGATGATCCTAAGACCATGGAAGAAACAATAAGAAAGGCGAAATGATTGTATGAATAGCAAGGAGAAAGGCCCATCCTTCGGAAGGTTTGGAATGATCAGAGGAAGTTTAAGAAGGAACAGAGGCAGAAGGGAAACACACCTTCCTTTTTCAGAAACAGTCTTCAGGGACAGCCATTGTTTAGAGAGCCGAGAATGACTGAAGAGGGAGCACAAAGACAAAGACAGACGCCCATTCAGTGTTGGGGCTCTCAAGGAAACCACAAGTACAGAGATTGTCCCCATAAAAATGGTAAAGCGAGAACTGTACATACTATTCAGCAAACTGAAACAGTGGAGGATATGGGCAGCAGAATGCCGAGGATCTACACAGCCCTAGACAACAAGCAAGCAGAATTGTTAGACAACTGAGAGGGGGGGGGTGAATCAGTTGTTACCGTGCTTAAACAATTATGCTTCTTTTAACATCTTTACAAGGCACTCAATGATGATCAAAATAATGCAGTGACATAAACAAAGGCACATTCAACATCAGTCACATATATGAGAAAGACAGAGACAAATAGTTCCCGAGGAAACCCATACAGGGTAAAAACCTCTGTTTCTTTATATGATAAGTATTATCTACATTCTTTACATTATCATACATATGAGCACCAACTCATTATGAGGCTACAACCTCTATTTTTGCAAGCTGCAACTTGCTGAGAGCACCGACTCTCTGTTTTCTCTAGCACCCACTAG